>CAIGQZ010032222.1:9193464-9211335 GCA_903798205.1 Danio tinwini | reverse complement strand
TTATTCAGATAACAGCAAATAACTATTACTGATGTCCATGTACAGGTAGTCTGCATGTCTTCATGTCGTATATCTTCAAAGAAAGTGAAAGATCCAGAGGGGCATCCTGCTGATTTCATTCAGAAGGGCACTCTTTTGTCACCGTCTCACCGGTTTGACTTTCATTCACAGTCATTCATTTTAAAAAGCACCTGCTCCATTTTATTTGCATATATTTTACTGGAAAGCATTTCTACATGTGTCTGATAGTTAGATGTGGAAATAACGTTAATCAGATTCACTCTAGTAAATGCATAAAAACCTTCATCATAATTTACTCAAGTGCACGCCTCAAATTTTCGCCCCACAGTTTGAAAACCCCTGCCATAGACGGTTAATTAGGGATGCTCCATATATGCGGCTATATCAATATCGGCCCATAAATGCTATTTTTAAAGTTTTCATTAGCGATTTTCACATACAGCCTTTACTACAGCCATAGTTTACTGAGAAGTGACGCAATCAGCTTTCATTATCACAGAACAATTATCCCAATTTTATCATCGTCCAATTAAATTCATTTCAACATTGAAACCGTTTTTTGCGTAGCTTATCAGTGAACATCAGGTCTGTGTAGTAAACCTGAAAGCACCCCCTTTACTGACAAAATACAGCAGGGAAAACAAGTCTTGAACACACTGTCATGTTTTTTTCTGGAAATAATATTTCTAAAGGAGCTGCTGACATGGAATTGAAGCAGATTTTGGTAAAAACCCAAACAATACAGACATAAGAATAAAACAAAACTAATCTGAAAAATGAGTTCTGCTGAACTACTGAAATGTATTTAATACTTTATATAAAAGGCTTTTTTTGGTGATGCAGCTTAAAGACGCCTCTCATATGGAGAATGAAGTCACATGCATTGCTCAGGTGTGAGTTTTTCACAGACTTCAACAGAGTGTCAAAATCTTGATGGTTCAGTGGGTCTCGTCTATAAAATCTGAGCTTTATTTTGTATTTTCAATTGGATTCAGCTCGGGTGATTGGCTAGGCCATTCTACAGCTTGATTTTCTTTCTCTGAAAGCATTTGAGTTTCCTTGGCTGTGTTTTGGATCATTGACTTGCTGAAATGTCTACACTAGTTTCACCCTACACCTTCCTTTCTTCATCTGTTCAATACTTTTCCCTGTGTCATTTTATTTTATTATGCATAACTTCATTAGTAAACTAATTAGATTTGTTTCTTTGCATATGAATTTCTTTGGTTGTTACCAACATCAGGGGGAAAATTTCAAGTCAACTGCACCTTTAGAAATATGTTTTCTGAGAAAAATGATGACGTGTTCAACAGTTATTTTCCCCACTGTATGCTGTATTAACAAGTAGAGACACATCATGATACCTCAGGTTCTGGTCAGATGCTGTCAACCAATCAGAACAAGGCTTAAACAAGCACCAAACTGAGAGGAATAGTTCTCCAAGTCCTAAAAGCTGTGTCATATAATCTGTGATTTTATATATTTATAATGTTACAGAAGCTGCGATCACGAGAAATATCAATGATGATTTCTTTTACTGTGATTTATATATTGCAATATGAATACAACTTGACCAGATTACTTGAATATGTGTATTTGTAAATAATTCATATTATTATCGACTGAGGTGCCTGTCTGCATAAATTATATTAAAAAAACAACAAGCTAATATAAATACAAAAGAGCAAAGAGACAAGTCAAATAAAGAACACTAATTTATGACTTTCTGGGGAGTCAAACAGTATTCAGGAACAGAAATTAAGTCAAGTGTAAAATAACACTGTATGGTTTTCATTCTATAAACAATTATATATTGTAAAATTAATCTTCAAGCTACAAATTAGAAATGCATCAATATGGATTTTTGGGCCGATATCGATAACTGATAACACTTTAGATTTGTAGGCCGATATATATACACACACACACAATAGGCAGATAAATATAAATAGTTTAAAATGTTATCTTTTTATTTAGTGAACAGCTGATTAAAAAAATATCGATGAAAGGTTCATAATAAACCTCTGTGAGTTTGAAACTTGCAGGCGCTGTGTGACGCGCGATGCGCATGCACGCAAAGCAGAGTCAGATTTGGATACAACACCTGATCATTGAGCACGGATGACTTTATGACATTAGTGCATAATATAAAGACAGAATGTGGCTTGAGGGTTAAGAAGCCCTATGCTGGATTCATTGACAGGCACACCTCTCCCCCCTGCTGCTGTAAAGGCTTTGGCTGCGTTCACACTGCAGGCAAATGTGGCCCGAATTTGATCTTTTCGCCCATACGCAACTCAGGTCTTGACAGTGTGAACAGCTCAAACCGCATGGAATCTGATCTTTTCACTTCAGATTTGTGCCACTTTCATATGTAGTCTTAAATCAGACACAGATCTGATGTTTTGCAATGCGACCGCAGTGTAAACGGTTATGTCGGATTTCATGTGACTTTTAGGCTACGTTCACACTGCGAGGCTAGTGCTCAAATCTGATTTTTTTCTCAGATCTGATTTTTTTTGCCTAGCTGTTAACTGTTAAGAGCTGTTAGATCTGTAACAGATCATGGTCGTAAACTGGCCCACATGCGCAGAAGTATAGTTACGGACAACACAAAATGTGTAATCATGCACACCCTGTGTATACTGTATGAAGCACGTTGTCAGATTATGCTTAATATGATTACTGCCCTTTTTACAGACAACCGTGGTGTATTACATGAACTGTAAAGGGTTGTTCTGCTACTACTAATGTGTATTTCGGCATTTGAAACCTAAAATAAGTCCCTTGCGATTGAAAACACTGATTATTTGTGATTTATGACAACCGCGGCACGCGTCTGTCTGACCACGGGTGTAGTGAACTCATCAAGGGTTAATGAGCAGCCGCAGACTGAACTGTGAAGGTGCAGTTGGTTTATCTCCGTTTGCAGATATTTTATTTTACTTCGTTATAAACAACAGACACGTGCAGATGGGGGGTTTGGGTGCTTGAGCTCCTGCCCTTTATTCGCTCTGAGATAATGTTCGTCCTTAAAATAAAAGTGCCCCCCCTCCTTTGTGCATGGATCCCCTTTCCGCAACACCCCTGACGCTCTTTAGCATCGCGATCATCCCGTGCCCCGATCGTTAACCAGAGTGGTTAACAAGCACCAGTTTTACCTTCAAAATCTTTTTCAAAATGAACAACCATCTTTCTGTGGTAAAGTAATCGCCCTGTGTGTTATTCTACTGCTGCAGAGGTGTAGATGATGTCTGCAGCACAGAATGATGAGGTGTGTCGCTCGAAGATTATTCACTAGCTTTACGTGTGTGCGGTGATAGCCATGACGTGCGCTCGTTATAATCAACATGAATATGCCGATCACACTGAATACAATCTTACATCAACAACACATGGTAGGCAATGCGTTGATAATAACAAATAATGATGTTAGATTACAAACAACCCAACGAGTTGTTTAGCACGTGTGCATCGCTGCTATTATGTTTACACATTGAATATTTTTCCTGGGGCGATTTAAAGCAAAATACACAATGGCACTCTATCAAACATATCTACAATGATAAGCATACCTGCCAACACTCCTGTTTTTCCTGGGAGTCTCCCGTATTTCAGACCCACCTCCCAGTTTGTCATTTCTCCTGGGAAAACACCCGGAATTTCAACTCCTTCCTCCGGTCCTCTGGGCTCGGTTTTTCAAAAGTAATCCACTAGGATTTTGGATAACGGATTTGATCAAATCTTGAAAATGGGTTTTTCAAAAGAAAAAACGGATTAGATCACGTAATTCAATCTTGGTTTTGATCCGGATCAAACCTTTAGTTTGGGTTTTTCAGACCTTTTTTGTAGGATTTGGATCACTTTGATCCAAAAAATCTGAATTAAACTGATCCCATCAGAAGGGTGGATTCAGAGTGGATTTCATGCCCAAAATGTAATGAAAACTTTAAAAATGTATCAAATAATACTATATTTGGATCATGCAGCAGTATCTTACAAGAGATCCCATTTAGTCATAAGGTTTTAATTGTATTTGTTTATCCGTCAGGTAGGCTTTAACGTATTCAGCCTTTCAGTATAGGCCTACAGCAAAGTAGAAAGAGTTTGGCCTCTTAAAATAATCCCCCAAACAGCTGTCAAAATTGACCAAAAACAATAAATTTCATTCTGTCACTAATTAAAATATATATATATATACTCATCACAATGGAAAATATTTTTGTTTTTAGAATATTTATTAGTGATGTATGCAATGATAACAGAATAACCAAAAAAATGCAAAGAAAGGCAATCACTGATTTTTGAAATAACTTTCAACAATTGCAAAAAGAGACTGAAAGGGCAGAAGCACAGCTTCATCTGGCAGAGGAACAACTGACTCTGGCCAAACTGCAGCAAACCAACGCCGGACTTGAGATTCGCCTCCTAAAGGTTACGCTCAGACAAGCTGGTCTCTCCACATCAGATGAGGAAGTCTAAAATTATTGCTAAGTTTTCGGCATTAAGTCTTTTTTTAATTCAATACATCTTTATTTGAAACTTTTTTTAGTTTTTAGTTGTTGTTTTTTTTTGTGTGTGTGTTTTCATTTCAAATAAAAATAAAGTTATCTTGACCCCACACTGGCTATTCTACTTGTTGCTCTTTTAAATATCTATAGTTCTACATTGGGATTTCCTATCCTGTTTGAGCACTGGTTATCCAGATTTAGTGATCCTGAAAAGTTCCTATCCAGATCAAATTGATCCAATCCGATGTTGCTTTGAAAAACTGGCTCAAAAAGTAAGCTGGATTACGTGATCCCAGATCGCAGAAAAAGGATTACTAAATCCGGATCAATTTTATCCGGATTAAACCTTTTGAAAAACCGGGCCCAGGTGATTGGTACAATCTGTAACACCCCATTCACATGGGGTTTCAGTGTCAACGCTTGACAGAGGGCATGTCTGAAGTTGGTGCTGACGCGATCGTCATAGCAGCGTCAGCCAATGAAATTAGTCCCAACTTCTGCAATGATCAACGCCACTGAAGCGGGGCTGACGAATCCACAATGCAGTTCGGCCACCCCCTAAAGATATGGCAGGTATGATAAGGAATATGGTTACTTGCGGCGATATTAACGCACAGCAATACCACACAAAGAGAAAGCTCCATTATAGTGCTCTGGACAAGTCTGAACAAGTTCGGCTTAAAGATATCGGCCTAATTTTGACATTGGATCGATAACAATAACATTTATTTTATTTATTTATTTATTGCCACATCAGCAACTTATGGCTATTTCATGGCAAGATGAATATACATAAAAATATTACATGATAAAAACTAATTTGTATTATAATAAAAAGTTACTTAGATAAATATATAAAATATAAATAAATAAAATTCACACAAAAATATATTAAATATGAGTTAAATATGATTTTTTGTTAGTTCAATTTTTGATAAATAACTTTCTTCCTTGTGATACCTTTTAAAAAATGTCAATCAAAGTGCTCTCCTTATAAAAATTGTGTTTACTTGTATTCAAACTTCTACATTTCAACAAAACATGTTTGATAGTAAGAGCAGCCTGGCAGTAATTACATTTAGGTGGGTCTTCGTTATTGAGTAAATACAATTGAGTCAACCTAAAATGTCCAATTCGACGTCTAGTATAGACCGTTTGATCATGCCTGCTCTCAAAATTAAAATTTACTAAATGCTTTTCATTTATTTTAGGGTTAATTTATAACAATAACAATAAAAATAGTACTTCTCAACAGATAACGATATGGCCACCGATATATCGTGCATCCCTACTGCAAATGTTTAATTTATTGTGCTCAGAAGTCTTAAATTTGCTGCAAATGCTTACACGTTCACAGTCCTTAAAATGCAAATATTTAAAAAAATAAAAATAAATTGTAAAAATAAAAAAAAGGTAAGATATATTGCACAACATTATTTGTGCAAGATATTATTGTATTTTTAAGCCATTTATGCTTCTCTTTATAATAATACCAATAGAATAGCATCATAATGCATGTACACTCTTTCAATATTTCATTTTTAAGAATATCACACTTAATTATAGTCATTTTAACCATTTAATAATGTCTCTGCATGTCTATGTACACATTTACAATGTGAGTGAACAGCAGGGGTGTGTTTATGAGGTTATTGTTGCCTACGGGTAGGATTTATCTCTGGGTGTGGCTGAAATATAGACAACAGTAACAACAGACATAATTACTGTACTCCTCACTGCTGTATACACATGCACAATGCTCAGGAAATCAAACATTCTGCACTGTAAATAATGGTGTTGATGCTCACGGAGACGCTGCTTTGGATGTGCTGTGATCAAATGTCAAATGGAGAACAACTACAATGCAAACAATGCTTCTGTGCGCAGCTCAAATCTCCAGTTACACACAATCTGACATTATGATTTCACTCAAAGCAACATATTATGTAGATCTTAAAACGCAACAGGGGTTTATTGTTGTAGTGCAGCGGTTTTTTCATACAGCAAATACAGCAAATTCGATTTTAAAATGCAATGATAACCAAATATGTGCAAATAACATTATATACACAAGTCTTGTTGTTGATCGCAGCTGTAAGAGCAACAAATAATAACTTAAATTCTAGTTGATCATTTGTAAAAAAAAAATGTGGCAGAAAGTTGATTTTTCAGATGAATCATCTGTTGAACTGCATCCCAATCATACTGCAGAAGACCTACTGGAACCTACATGGACCCAAGATTCTCATAGAAATCAGTCAAGTTTGGTGAAGGAAAAATCATGGATTGGGGATACATTCAGTGAGAGATCTGCAGAGTGGTTGGACACATCAACAGCCTGTGGTATCAAGACATTTGTGCTGCCCATTACATTACAAACACACAGGAGAGGGCAAATTCTTCAGCAGGATAGCGCTCCTCATACTTCAGCCTCCACATTAAAGATCCTGAAAGCAAAGAAGGTCAAGGTGATGCAGGATTGGCCAGCCCAGTCACCAGACATGAACATTATTGAGCATGTCTGGGGTAAGATGAAGGAGGAGGCATTGATGATGAATCCAAAGAGACTTGATGAACTCTGGGAGTCCTGCAAGAACACTTTCTTTGCCATTCCAGATGACTTTATTAATAAGTGATTAGAGTCATTGCAGAGATGTATGAATGCAGTCCTCCAAGCTCATGATGGAGTCAGACACAATATTCATTCTGTTTTCACTGCAGCATGACTTTATATTCTATACTGGACATTATTTGTGTTCAGTGACAAGACTTTTGTCTGAGCACAGTCAGACCTTACTGTCCTAATGAAATCATTACAAATCAAGCCATGATCATATTTTATTTTGGTCAAATAAGCGTAATCTAGAGGCCTTTGCCTTTCATATAAGCCACTTCTGACACCAAATGATCAACTAAAAGTCAAGTTATTATTTGTTGTTCCTAAAACTTGGATAGACGACAAGACTTTTGTCAGGTAGTGTATACTATTCGACAGCAAATATGATTTTAAAATAATGAATGATAACTAAATATATGAAAAAGTGACTAACAAAATATGTTAAATTCAAATAAATCAATCAAACTTTGATTAAAATAAAAATAAACGTGTATAAAAACATTCAAATAAATATAATGAACTAACTTGGTTTGCAAAAAATGTCGAAATAAAAACAAAGATAAATAAAAGACAAAAGTATTAAACAATTAAAGTAAATAATATATAAATTAGTGAATGTGTAAAAGGTAATATGCAAAAAAGTTTGAATGAAATAAGTGCATAAAAATGTGTTGTCCTTTTTGTTTAAAATGAATAAATATATAATACATTTAACAGTAAAGACTAAGTTTAACATTTAACTGAACTTAAACACTGAAAACTGAACTGACACTTTTCAATTCACTATAAACTTCCATGTGAAGCTGCTTTGACACAATCTACATTGTATAAGCGCTATACAAATAAAGATGAATTGAATTGAATTGAATAAAGTACTTTAAATGAAGTTTCAAGATTTAGTCATTGCACATCAGGCTGTCATAAAGCGGAGTGAGCTCCATACAACTTTGTGTTTATTATATTTTTTGTGTGTGTGCAAAAGACATTCTGTTATGCAAAAAAATGTCTGACTTAAAGTCTTCCAATGACGTTATATCATCATATGTCATGTAGCTCATAAACTGCCTACTTTATTTTTACCAGGCATGCTTATATGTTTTTCACAATATAAATTAAGTCCTTAATCAAGTAATAATACTATAAAGATGCATTATAAATAGTATAATGTAAATAGAGGATCATATTTGTGGGTGCATATAAGATCAGTTTGAGTCAAATACAAGTAGAACTTTATACACTGCAAAAAAAAAAGCTTACTTAGAGTTTTTTTGTGTGGTTTTAAGTCCAAATATCTAAAAGTGCTTAAATCGAGAAGCATTTTCAGACAAGCAAAACAATATTCTTGTTTTCAGAAATAATGAGTCAAAATTAAGTAAGTTTTTCCTTAAAACAAGCAAAATAATCATGTCAATGCAATACAATATTTATTTATTTATTTATTTTTGCTTCTTGTTTATATATGCTATGAACAGCAGCAAAGCTAATTATTCTCTTTATTCTGTATTTACACCTGGGGGTATGCATCCCGAGGCCCTCAGACTATTCAGCACCACTGATGCGATCAAAGACCAACGACGAGATGATCCCAAGGTTCTCATCATCCTGGACCAGACCGTACCCTGAGCAGCTGCTGTGATGCCATGGTGGAGTGGAGAGCACGAGACTGATTTCTGTGATGCTCCTGGGACAGACGAGTCTTCGCTGAGGTCCAGCTTCCTGCGCCTAGACTGCAGCTCTGCACAAGATGTTTGGCCATAGGAGAAATGGTCGTGCCCAACTGAGCCTGGTTTCTCTCAAGGTTTTTTAAATTCTTCACTTTCGCCAATTGGTGAAGTTTTTTCCTCGCTGCTGTCGCCACTGGCTTGCATGGATCGGAATCTGTAGAGCTGCGCATCGATGGATTTGCTCTTCAGTGTTTGGACTCTCAGTAGTATATTAATCCACACTGACCTGAGCTAAACTGAACTGACACAGTTTCAATTTACTATAAACTTCTATGTGAAGCTGCTTTGACACAATCTACATTGTATAAGCTCTATACAAATAAATATAAATTGATTTATTTATAAAGCACATTTAAAAACAACCAAGGTTGACCAAAGTGCTGTACCATAGGAGTACTAAAGACAGAGTAGAAAGCAGAATATAAAAGAAACATTTAACAAATAAAAGCAATAAAACGGTGAATAATGAGTATTAAAAGTGAGAGAAAATAGATTGGTCTTTAAAACAGACTTAAACACAGAAGTGGAGGGGGAAAGTCTAATGTGAATTGGTAGGGTGTTCCAGAGTTTAGGATCAGCAACAGCAAACACTCGATCACCTTGTTTTTTAAGGCATGTTCTGGGCATGGTGAGTAAATTGAGATCAATGATCGAGAGGGGGTATGTGGACAAAGCAAGTCTGAAAGATACTGAGGAGCAAGACTACTGACAGCTTTGTAAACAAATAATAACATTTTAAAATCAATTCTGTATTTAATGGGTAACCAGTGAAGTGCAGTTAAAAATCAGAGATGCCTACTGGATAGGGCTGTCAAAATTAATTGTTTCTTCGTTGCACCGCGGTGCAGATGGGGACAATTCGATATCGGTTCAGTAATAGGTCATAACCGGTTATTACGCACTGACATTATTTATCCCCTATGCGCAATGTTAAGGTAGAATACTATGGCGAAGGAGGCGAGGGCGAGTAAAAAAAACACTTCTACTTCTTAAAAGGTAAATAATTATGCACAATTTACAATTTAGTCTTTCACTGATACTGAAGGAGGTACAGTATGAGCCGCTATTTCACTACTAGGGCACTGTGCAGTTTTAGTGAATTGAAATGGATGAAAAATAATTGGAATTAGAATTTTAATTCATCTGCCGACTTAATCAAGTTGTCAATATAATGTGACACACATACTATTGCAATATATCACAATATTTATTGTATCGCGATATATCGCCAATACACAGCCCTAGGAGAAATGCTATAAAAATCCATCTCTCTCTCTCTCTCTCTCTCTTTCTTTTTCTCTCTCTCTCTCTCTCACACACACACACACTCTCTTTAGACATTTGGCCCGCTGGGGTGTTCGTGGGTTAACTTTTCTCTCCTCTCGGCTGTTAAAGGGATACTTGTGGATCCAGACATAAGCATGCCTGAGGTGCGTGTTTTCTTCGCTGCGTCTATTTTGGATTACTTGTGATAACTGCGTATTATGTGCATATAAACTATAACCGCGGCTGTTCTTCCCACGTCACTCATCAGTGAATAGCGCTTTCATTTTAAATGCCAATCGCAGCCCTTTCTGTTGAGCGGGTGAAGACAATGACAAATCATAAGGGTTTAAGACCTCGCTTGTCAGTGCTCAAAAAGCAAGCCGGAAAATATTTATATTAGTTTATTTGCTATAAATGCTCATGTTTTCGTCTGTGTATGTACTTGAGTTTTGTCTAAAACATTCAAAAATAGTGTTTTCTTGGAGCAGAAATTAAAGGTACAGTTCAGTACTACTTGTATTACAACAAAATTGTATTACAAATAATATATAAATAATAATATATTTATAGATTTTAATAAATAAAAAAAATTATTGTGTTGTAAAGAAAACATCTAATTATGTATGGAAAGCATCATCAATGCACCTGATGCACCAAGATATCGAATTGAACCGAATCGATGGCATAATAATCGTAACCGAACCGTGAGACCAGTGTAGGTTCACACCCCTACTACTGGACTTGTGAGTGCCAAAGAGTAGTCTAACACAGATAAAGTTCTCAAGGTGAATGCGTACCTTGGCACTAAGGGTCAAACAACAAAAAATAAAGTCAAGAATCTTGGTGTGACTCTGGAGTCAGATCTGGGTTTCAATTTTCATGTCAAAGCAGTAAATCAGCATACTATCATCTCAAAAACATTGCAAGAATCAGATGCTTTGTTTCCAGTGAAGACTTAGAGAAACTTGTTGATGCTTTTATCAACGGCCTCCTCACGGGCCTTCCCAAAAAGACAGTCAGACAGTTGCAGCTCATCCAGAACGCTGCGTCCAGAATTCTGACCAAAACCAGGAAATCAGAGCACATCACACCTGTCCTCAGGTCTTTACACTGGCTCCCAGTCACATTCAGAATAGATTTTAAAGTATTTTTACTTGTCTATAAATTACTAAATGGCTTAGGACCTCAATACATTACAGATATGCTCACTGAATACAAACCTAACAGATCACTCAGATCTAGGGCTGGACGATATGGCAAAAATTTATATCACGATATATTTCTTAATTTCGGTCGATACGATATAACTTCGATATCGATATGGACAATATTAAAAAGACAGGAAAAAAACTGCCAAGAACGCACACAATGGATGTCTGTACTTACAAATGACTACATCTGAATCTGTAAAGTCTATAATACCTCCAGGCTCATACCTTTTTTTTTTACAAAAACAGTACAAAAAAATAAAATTAATGTTCACTTTTTATTCGTATTTAGCCTTTACAAACAAGAAATGTGAAACTATCAAATAAACAAAACTCTCAGACTTAGCTTATTATTATATATATAGATTGGGCATAGATACATTTTTTAAATCTAGATTAATCTAGATTAATCTCGAAATTAATCTAGATTAAAATGGCTCATTTGAATTCTGCTGATGGCATTCAGAATATGTGTGCTACCCAAATAATGCGTCTTTGAGAATTTCTCAAGCCAGGTGGCGCATTAGACCAGGGGCTCATGTCCTTTTTCCAAAATGCATCACAAACTGCTTGAGAAACTGTTCTACTATGATAATTGGTGATGAAAATAAGTGATGTTCAATAAGATGTACTTGTGTTTATTCAGTTAAACATCAATGTTAAACTGTAGGCCTGCATAAGCTCCAAACAGCGATTTCATACTTGCTTTTGATGTACGTACATACAGAAAATGCTGCTTCGCAAAGGAAAGTTCACAGAGCCCTGACGGTGAGTCAAGCATTGAGTATGTTTACATAGCCAACAATACTTTAATACGATTTTAATATGATTAAAACAATACTCTGATTAAGAGTCTACCAAGTAAACAGCGATTTTTGATTACCTTAATGCGACTAAAGTTATAACTCAACTAAACAGAAATGGAATTAAGACGTGGAGTATGCAGATATTAGTTGCATTACTGACAAACTATTAACGTCATGTAGGACTTTTCACCATATTTTCCGACAAGATCCACATAGGCGGCTGTCAGTAAAGCACGCACACACACACACATACAGACGCACACACACAGACGCACACACCGCAAAATGCAAAAGTTTTTTTTCTTCTCATTTGGCGTGCATTATTAAGTTCCATAACACTCTCACCAGTTCTTACTCATTATTTGCGTCTAATACCAGAGTTTGTCACGGCGCACGAATGAAATGTTCGTGAGTTAAAGTGAAACTGCCGAACTACAGTTAAAGTCAGACGGTCAGACGGTCATGGAGCTTAACTAACTGCTGTGCTGCCATAGACTGTAAAAGACTGTGCGCTGCTGAGCGCTGGCAGCGTGTCTGTGATGTACGTCATCACGCAGGTGACATCACGCTCTTTCTGACGGCTGAGCACTGAAAATCATTCAGTGACAAGTGATACATGTACAAGATCTTATGTATATAATAAAATATATATATGCAAATTTATATCGAAATACCGAAAATGGGTTCAAAAATCATATCACCGTTATTGAAAAAAAATCCATCGCGATATATATTGATATTGAATTATTGTCCAGCCCTACTCAGATCTCTAGGATCATATAAACTAGAAATTCCAAGAGTTCAGTCAAAGCAGGGTGAATCCGCCTTCAGCTACTAACAGCGCCCCCTGCTGCTGGAATCAGCTGCCAGAAATGATCAGATGTGCTCCAACATTAGACACATTCACATCAAGACTGAAAACACATCTGATTAGCTGTGCCTTTACTGAATGAGCACTGTGCTTTGTAAAACAGATCACACTGTTGTGTCTTTCTCTTCTTTTTCATTCTTTATAATTTGTTTTAACACATTTTAATCTGTTTTTAATCATATTTATTATTTGTTTTTCTCTTTTATTCTTGTCTCTTTTATTCCAGTTTATGTAAAGCACTTTGAATTGCCACCGTGTATGAAATGTGCTTTATAAATAAACTTGCTTTGCCCTGCCGTTGAGAGAGAGAAGAACAAATACCAAAACAGTAATCCAAACATGTTGTTATGGGCATTGCTAGGCCTATTTTAGGGAGGCTGTAGCCCCCCTAAATTTTAACTCACCCCCCCCTAAAACATTTGCAATTAGCTTATAAACTGTAGACTAAATTATCACCTCAGTCCCCTTTAAATTTGATATGAAAACAGCAGCAGAATTCAGCTCCTCCCCGTCTTTTGTTTTTCATTTGATCAGCAAACCACAGCTGTGCAGAGCAAGAGAACACAGTTTGTGTTTATCAATACATTGTTAAAATATCTACTCATTGGCAGTTCTTTGCTATAGATACACTTGTACCCCAATGTCAGGAGCAATCGGGTTTCTCATCTACTGTTTTCTCAGCGTTCACCTTATCATCACAGCTGTTTCCTCCAGCGAAAAATGTAACTCCTAACGAACATTTCGCTTTTATTTATTTATTTCAAAATAAAACTACCAAGATAAAACATTACGGTGCATGTGGCATTACCTATACCATACAGTCATGCACAGAAAAGATTAAACACAGTGACAGAACCATTTAGTACTCATTTTATCTGTCAGAAACACTGGCAGAGATAGAAGCATCATGTGTTGTCTTTTATAAAAATTATTTCTTATTATGATTCAGATCGTAAAATATGTGAATAAGCCTATAGATTTAAAATATACATTTATATTTATGCTATTTAATTAGAAATAAGGCAGTTTAATTTATTTAATAGATGGAAACAAAAAAAAACGTATCGAAAGTGGGTTTTACTACAACACAGTAGACATATATGGACAATTCCATGCAAATGTCAACCTTGCCATGAAAAAAATTAAGTTTATCAAAATATTGAAACCTTTTCTATGTTTTTAGTGTAGGCTTGTATTTTACAGGACTGTAAAAATACTGAAAAATGTCTCTGTTGACGTTTAAAACTAAGTGGCAATTTCACATATGTGACATCCATAACGGAGAGACGTCCCATCCATAACAGAGCTTTTCCCTCATAAACGCAAAAATGTCAAACAAAATAAAATCAATCAGTTTTGTTCTATAGTGAGCCAACCTTTATTCTTTTGATTAGCCTGGTTTCTTTTGGGTTGTGCAGTTTAATTCACAGAATTTCTACAGAGTGTGTTGTATACTGTAAACTCACAAACGTTTTTGTCACATCCATAACGCATTTTCATTTTCCTCATTTAAAATATAACAAAATTATTACAGATTGATATTTTTCTGACCACAGAGTTCTGGGATCAGGTGTTTTGGAAAATATAAACACGTTTTAATATAATGTCAACTGCGAATGTCACATCCATAACACTAGAACTGCTCATAAATGTGTATACTGTATTGTACAGACAGGCAACTTTATATGCACATATGAGCAATTCCATACAAATGTTAAGTTTTCACCAAAATACAGAAATTGTTTCTACATTTTTTTGTGTAAGCAAGTATTTTACAGTACTTTCAAAATACTCAAAAATGTCTTCGCTAAATGAAGCATAAAAGTTTGTAAACATTGACAAAGTCACTCAAGTGGCAATTTCACATCGGTCACATCCATAACAAAGCTTTCTCCTCATAAATGCAAAAATTACAAATAAAATAAAATCAATCATGTTTGTTCTACAGAGAGCCGACTCTTATCCTCTGATTAGCATTATTTCATTAGGGTTGTGGAGTTTAATTCACAGAATACCGTAAACTCGCAGACATTTTTGTCACATCCATAACGCATGTTTATTTTCCTCATTTAAAATATAAAACATGTTCACAGATTGATATTTTTCTGATCCTTTAGTTGTTTTGGAAAATATAAACAGATGTTTCAATAAAATGTTAACGTATACTTCCTATGTAAATTTGTTTTGAGATTTTACTGCAAATGTCACATCCATAACGCTGGAATTGCTCATGTATAATTATTTTTTTTTTACCTTATAAGGAGCTGAGCCCCCCCTAATATAAATAGGTCACAGTTTATTTTGATGGTCCGTTTGTTGAATATAAGTTACATTGCAACTAATTTTCATTAGATTATAAGTAGACTGTTAGGTTGGGGTTGAGGTTGGGGTTAGGGTTAGTGTAAGTTGACATGTAATTGCAAAGTTTCTTATAGTCAGTAAATCTCTGGTGAAGGACTGTTAAATATCAGTATCAACAGATATTAAGCAGACAGTCTACTAATACTCAAATGGACCATCAAAATAAAGTGTTACCAATAAATATCCTAAAATCGAGCGTGTGTGTTGTTATGAAGGCATGAATCACCGTTTCAACATTTCTCTAGGATAAAAACGGCTTGACATTAGACAGTTGTCTGAGGTGGTAAAAGCAGGATTTTAGGGCAGTGCTGATCTGTTTGTCAAATTTTAAGTTTTCATCAAACATAACACAGAGGTTTCTTGCACACTGGGTGATATGTGGGGTCCAAAGATCCCACATTGACATTTAACAGAGAATTTTTTTGTGCCCAAATTCGATTACTTCAGTTTTATTTTCGTTTAAAGAAAAAAAAAAATAGCTTGAGAGCCAAAGTTTAAGCTCCTTTAAGCAAGCCAGGAGTGGTTGTAAGCCATTTACATCTTTTTGTTTTAGAGGAAAATACATCTGAGTGTCATCTAGGCATGGGCCAATATAAGATTCTGATGGTATGATAACCTTGGATAAAAATATCACGGTTTCACAATAATTGTGCTCACTGCTCTAAAATATATTATTTTTAATGGTCTGGGTAAAAAACAACAACTTTTTTCCACTTCAAAAACGATATATATATATAGATTTTTTTTTTTGAAAGATTTATAATATTTTGGAGCAGTAAACATGTCAGGCTAAATAATTCAAATGAATCATTGACTTCTGTCATCATTTGTTTCCAAAAAAACAGATTTTTTTGCAATTTAAAACGACATATTTGGATATTTTTTCTGCTGGAGATACTGTAAAAAAAAAAAGTAAATAAAAAAATCTTACACATACCTTAGAAACGGTATTGCCGAAAATTTTGGCGGTTTTAAAACCTTGACTTTTCCAAACTGCGGTATACCTTGAAAACGGTTATTGTCCCATGCCTAGTGTCATCTGCGTATAGATGGAAGGAAACTTTATATTTATTGTAAGCCAGGAGGGAGCCTACACAGGGTGAACAATACAGGCCCAAGGATTGATCCCTGTGGAACCCAACAGTTGAGAGGAATACTGGATGAGGACTGATGGCCAATGCGCACACTAAAACAATAACAAGTTTATTTTGCTTTCCCGTTGGCAGATTATTTAGCTTGTTTTAAGGAAAAACTTGCTTCATTTTAGCATACTATTACTGAAAACAAGACATTTTTGCTAGTCTAGAAAATTATTCTTGATTTAAGAATTTTTAGATATTCTGCCATAAAACAAGTCAAAAACTAAGAAAAGCTTTTATTTTCCTGTGTAAAACAGCACCAGCTGGCCTGAGTGTGCATTAAAGATAAGAAATAACAGGGTCATTATGGTGAAACGGCCTTGACTTTCATCACTTCCTGTGGCACTCATTAAAAACCCACCCTGACCACAACAGCTGACCGTGTGTTTGTCGTTTTAAAGACTTTTAATAGTCATAACATGCATGAAAATCACACTCACATATTTCAGATGCTGAACATATCGTCCTCTAGTGTAAACAAAAAATATATAAAGTCTTAGAAAGCGATTCACGCACGCATTCACGGCCATAAAACACGTTTTAGTGGGTTATTTAATAGATTATAGCGTCAATGTGAACTTGCAAACGTGTTTTGGTCTTTTCTGAAGACTACAGACCGCAAAACAAGGAAATTGACATCATAACTCCTCTTAAACACGTCTTAAAGATGTTTAACTTTCTGATAAACGTTTTTATAACACAGTCTCCGTGTGAAGATTATTATATGTCCAACTGCACACGATAAAATCATGGAAAGTAAACCAAACTGACAGTCTCGTTTGCATGGATGTAAAAAGACAAGCGTTCAGACTTTACCTCGTGTAATGATTTGCAGTCCACTTCCGACTATGATCTTGAATTATATAATCCAGGAGTTTTGGCTGCTGTTGGATCCTCCAAACATCTGGAGTTCATGCAGTTGAACGTTTTGCCTCTGATTTATTTCACACTCCGTTAAAACGGCAAAACCCCCCAGCAGATTCGGGCCGCGTCTGCGCAATACGCGATGATAACGCAACGCGTATCAACCGGTCGACCAATCAAAGAGTTCGGTTACGCGTCGCGTACAAACGCAAGAAATCTTAATAAATATAATTAGAAACACAATAGTAATAACACACAAAACAAATATGACATGAACATTATTCAACAAATTAACTTTAAGGTTTTTAGTGTTTTAGTGTTTAAATATAATGTCTGGTTTAAACGCAATAAATATGTTCTGCTAAATAAATATAATATAATATAATATAACATAATATAATATAATATAATATATTATAATATAATATAATATAACATAATATAATATAATATAATATAATATAATATAATATAATATAATAT
>CAIGQZ010032222.1:9174499-9185638 GCA_903798205.1 Danio tinwini | reverse complement strand
GGTATTACAATTGTGTTTGGCTTTTGAAACATTATTTAAAATACTGTTTGTGGTTAAGAAATAGCTATATATTTTTTTTTTTGGTGGGGCCAGTGAAAATTTTGGCAGGGCAAGTAAAAAAACTGAACCACTGGCCTGATCGGGCCAGTAGAAAAAATCCTTAGCGTTGAACCCTGCAATTTTATAATTTTTTCTCACTCACTTGTCTACAAACATTGAATTCTTTTAAACTGGAGCATCCCATTATTATTAACATTTTTATCAAAGTGAAGGAACTACAGAGAAAATTCTATAATATAGTTTTCTGGATACCAGGACATGCTGGACTATTTGGAAATGAACAAGCCAACAAAGCCACCAAAACAGCCCTAGCAGGAAAGCTAAATGAGTGTCCCACCTTCGGATGTAAAGCCAATAATAAAAGGATATATTTTAAACAAATGGCAAACAGAATGGGATCGGTGCTCAGGAAATAAACTTTTTGGAATTCAGCCAGAAATAGGAAGAAAATCTAATTTATTTTTTTAACTCAAGACACGGTGAGATTGTTTATAGAAGATGCCACATTGGACACACAAGACTCACACATGAATATTTACTTCAAGGAGAAGAACCACTAAAATGCCAATATTGTAGCAGAAACCAAACTGTTAAGCATATTCTTGTGGAGTGCCCTATTTTTAATGTTATCAGACAACAATTTTTATCTGGTAAGACTTTAAATGAAATATTTTTTAAATGTGAGCCTTTCTTAAACGGTATGTTTTGTATCAAAAGTAAACCTTAAGCTGTTTTAGAGGTTTATCTTATTATGTATTTTACCTTGTGTATTTATTGCTGGTGATGAATTTTAATTGCTAGAATGTTTTTATAATTATAGAAAAGTATTATTTCTAAAATGTAGTAAACTTAATCTGTTTTTTTGCCATGACATAGCCATAGAAGCTAAAATGGCAATAAAATCAAAATTCTCTCTCATATCCTTAACGCTGAAATTGCTCACATGTTTTCAACGTTTTTCAAAATATCTTCCTTTGTGCTCAACTTATTTTGGAACAAGTCAAGGGTGAGTTAATGACAAAAATGTGAACTATCTCTAAAGTCTTTGTAATCTAATAGTCACTTTGCTCCCGTTTGTTGTTATGCTTTAGAATATGATAGAAATACGATTTGTGTGTGTGCCTCTCAGATGCCTGGTCTGCCACCCATGCCCCCTATGCCCTCGATGCCCCTGCCACCGAGCATGAACATGATGCAGGCTATGAACATGATGGGAGGCCCTCCACCGATACACATGGCCATGGAGCCACCGGGTATGATGCAGCATGATGACAGGGGCCCACAGGTGAGAGATAGAGAGCTCTGTGTGTGTGTGT
Source organism: Danio tinwini (assembly GCA_903798205.1). Classification (NCBI taxonomy): domain Eukaryota; kingdom Metazoa; phylum Chordata; class Actinopteri; order Cypriniformes; family Danionidae; genus Danio; species Danio tinwini. Next base: position 9,184,262 of record CAIGQZ010032222.1, on the reverse strand, counting down.
GTGTGAGAGAGAGAGTCCTTTCAATGTTAAAACTGTAAAATAGGATAAAGTGTTTAGGGCTAATAGATCAGAAATAAACGAAACCAGTTATCTATAATTTCATTACTATGGTTGGGTACCGAAACCTGGAGCCATTATGGCACTGGTTCCTATGTTACCGGTGTGCACCGGACCAAATCAGCAAGTCAAGTCAATGTTTATTTATAAAGCTCTTTTAAAAACAATTCAATTCTCCTTTATTTGTATAGCGCTTCTACAATGTAGATTGTGTCAAAGCAGCTTCACATAGAAGATTATAGTAAATTAAAACGGTGTCAGTCCAGTTTTCAGTGTTTCAGTTCAGTTTAACTCAGTTCAATGTGGTTTGCTAATCACTACTGAGAGTCCAAACACTGAAGAGCAATTCCACTGATGCCCAGCTCTACAGATCGCGAACCATGCAAGCCAGTGGCGACAGCGGCGAGGAAAAAACTTCACCAATTGGCGAAAGTGAAGAACGAAAAAAAGACATAAGACTCTCATGGTGTTAAAAGCCAAAGAGTAAAAATGGGGTTTAGGACTACATTTAAAAACTAAAAGGGTTGTGGCCTGCCTAACATGGACAGGGAAATTATTCCAGAGTTTGGGGACCACCACTACAAATGCACTGTCTCCTCTGGTTTTTAACCTTGTGTGTGTGTGTGGAACAGCCAAAAGTAACTGATTAGCACATCTAACTAACTAGCTTTGACGGCGCAGAACGTATTGTCAACATTGTGGGGTTTGTTTGGGAGAAAAGTTGCAAACATACAGTCCAGCACTTCAGAGTCACACTGCTAGAGATCAAAGTTTTATGTCAATTTGGCAAGTTGAACGCATTCTGTACTGTACAGGAGAGATTGATTGACAATGGTCTACAGCCAATCAGGACGCAGAACAAAATTCTCTGTAAAAAAAAAAAAGAACTAAACACTAAAGAATCTGCAAAACTGCGAGGCCACGAAAGGTGTACCGCGTTATAGCGAGGGACCACTGTAATGCAAACTGTAATTTGGAAGCACGGCTGTATTTTTCGTCTAATGAATGGCTGGGTGGTACTTTCAGGCCAAGACCCAGAAACAAGATTTTAAACTAAACTTGTCATGGCAGTTTTTTTGTTTTGTTTCCACTAATAAGCACTGCCCAGTAAATCCCATATTTAACAAGTGCCATGCTGCACTAGTTCAGATTTTTCTTTTCAATAATAAGCACAGCAATGGCGAGTTCTCACTAGCCGCGTTTTAGCGACTAATGCAAACCCCAGGGCCAGTTGCGTTTCCATAGTCACTTTCAGGGTCTGATCGGGCCAAAGCAGGGCTTTCTTGGAGCCAGCGGCCGGCCTTTTTCGGCCCGACGAATACCTTGTACCGAAGCGAGACAGCTGGGGCTTTGGGGCAGAGTGAAAGCATCGGCGGAGTTTGCAAGATGGTGTGCCGCTGTCATTACACTAGTTTTCCCATCATGCACGAGTACATGTGCCAAAAAACAAATAAATAAATGAGGGAAAGAAAAAACGTAGCTACTGATCAGTTTAAGATATTCCATGAAACACCTTATAGGCTAGGGGTCTTTTGCTCAAGATTGCCATTATGTTTCCCTTTTAATTTTAAAGCTGTTGCATAAAATAATTAAGTAGTTTTAATAAGTTATATTTCCTTGCTGCGTTCCTTGATGTTTTAATAACGTGTAATAATCTTTACACCATATTAAAGACACAGCCGCCAGTAACCTTCAGTTGTCGAGAGTTTTTGTCAAGTTTAAATCGTGTGTTTAGATGCGTGTGTGAGAGATTACCGCGAGCGGCTTCTTTCTTTCATTTTTGGGTAAGCAAAACCATCAGAAACTACCTTCTTTTCTGTCATCCAGTCCTGCACTGCTGTGTAAACAAATTGGGGAAAACTACATGTAAAATAGCCTCTATGTTCTATATCCTCAAACAAATGTTTATGTTTTTATATGACATGGTTAAATAAAAAAATTAAATTTAGAGCTTTATTAGAAGGATATTTAATATTTTAAATCGTAAATTAAAAAGGTTTATATTTAATTTATTCTTTAAAAAAAACGGGGAAATACCTATTAAGTGGGAAAAAATTATATTTTTTGTCCCTAATGTGCATTTCGGCTGAATGTTTGATGACGTCTACCGAAACGAGGTTGTTCTAAAAATGCATTTTATACAGAGTTATTAATAGATAAATTCTGTGGTTTTATATCATGGATGGTGCACTGGGTCATCCCTCTGTTAGTGGCGAGACCACTCGATAGACGATGCTAACAGTTGGTCGGTGAGTAAGCACATATAATGAATGAAAATACAAAGGCCTGTGCGTATAGACGTGTAATGTAACGCTGTACAGTAACATGTCATTTGCTTGTTTCGGTTGTCTCCATTTTAATCGTTTCGTGATGATGCGATGTTGTGCTTTGTCTGCTTGATTCCCACTGAACTGGGCGGGTTGTGTGACGTTTGATTCGTGGGGCATTCTGGGGTCGGGGTTTGCATGCCTCGCTGCGAGTTATTGCCCTGACAGTGGAAAAGCGACATGATTTCGGCCTCACTGCTCAACCTCTCGGACGATTGGCATGGCTCGGCCCGATTAAAAGCCTTGGCTAGCACTGGCCCGATAGTGGAAATGCGGCTATTGATGCATATGTCCTTTGAAGACACCCTGAAAAGTCTCTTCTTCAATTTCATTATTGGTGCCGTGACCCGGATTGAGAAATTTCATCAATTCCTCACAGTGTTTGTGTGTGTTTCTCTTAGGCTGTTGTTCTTCTGGAGCATGAGCGGCAGCAGGAGCTTGCTAAAATCCAGCAGGGTCCGCTGGGAGCCAGAGGACCAGATCTGGGACCCCGACCCAACCTCCTGCCCCCCATCCCTCCACTCAGAGGTGAGCGCTCATGCTGAGGATTTATGGGGAAACACTCATTCCTATCTGATACCACTTAACACCCTGAAAAAAAATGTTTGCAGACTGCCAGTCCTTATGTTACTTTAATAATAATATATGGCAATGGCCATATGTCTAAAATGAAACAATTTCTGTTATCAGAAAGCAATAGACACATATGCCAAGCGAATCTGTGTGTTAGATTTTAGCAAATACAAATGTGCCACTATTGATGACTACTTTTGTGATGATCAGACCTGAAGCCATGCTCGACTGAATAAAAACATGGAGAAAACACCTTCACCTTCAGAATCGGCGCAGCCAGCGAGTCCTCTGTCCATCTTCCGTCTAAAAGGACCCTTAATGCATCCCTGTTTATTCTGTGCATAGATAAATCTCACGATACGATATATATCGCGATACATGGGTCACGATACGCGATACAATAAATATTGTGATATATTGCAATAGTTTGTATTAGTGTGTGTGTCACATTAAATTGACAACTTGATAAAGTCGGCAGACAAATTAATATTCCAATTTATTTTCCATCCATTCCAATTCATTAAAACTGCACAGTGTGATTGAACAGAGAACTATGTATATTGCAAAGCTTACAAATGGCATTTATTTTTTGTCTAATTCAGTACTCCCTGGTATAGCGTTCAGGGTTGGGCTATGTTGACCAATTTGGCATCGTACGATGTCTAATGTGAAACATGGCGATGGACCATGGCATCGTCGTCATAGGGGGAGGTGAACTAATTATTTATGAATAATTCATAAATTCATAACTAATTAATTATTTGTAGCCTACAGTTTCAACTACATGACCTGCATGGCTTTTGTTTTACTCATAACCAAATAATAAAAAAATAAATAAAGATAAGTTACACACAAATTACCACCTGTCAATCACTTTTTTTCTGCGGGACTCGATCTGGCATGACTAGGCAGAGTGAACCGTGCCGTTATGGTGTCCACACACTTGCTTGGTAAAAAAGCTGCACAACCAACAGGAACTAACCAACAGTATCTGAGGTTTTCACTAAAATTACTTAGTAAAAAAGACTAAAGCAGTGTACTGACACTGTGACATGTTACCTGAGAGAATCAAAAGACAGAAGAGTCGTTAGATAGAGACAAGATTAATTATCACATTTAACAACTAACTTATAATGAGACGCAATCCAGCGGTACATCCTTGATAAACTGTCCGTACCAATGACTGTATAAAATGTAGAGTCCGTACACTTCTTTGGAGGTCAGACGAGCGCATGACAGAGTGTGTGTGTGTGTCTGTGTGTGTGTGTGTGTGTGGTCACATGATGTGCGTTTTCAGCAGATGGAGGGCTGTTCAGAAATGCTTGGTGAAACGCCAGTTTGGTTGTGGATCATTTTCGTTTTAAAATGCCATTTTAAAACTAAGCTGTATTAGTGTAAACGGGTCCTGAGTGTGTGTTTTTCATGAGCGCGTTTGCAACGGGGGCGGTGCGGAGGATCGGTGATGCCGCCTTAGCAGCATCATGATGTCTATAGGCCATCGGCGATGACATCGTCTATCGACCCAACCCTAATAGCGTTAAAACCAAAGTGCAGCCATACGTCAGCTCTAAAAGCTGGAGGCACCTTTATATTTTATGCCATGCTCACGCTTGCTTGCTTCTGATACCATACTACTTGGCGTTTCGTTGATCGCGAGTTAGGGACATCTACAGGAGCAGAGGAGGAGGTCATTTTGCACAATTTGAATCGATACTTGAGGTTGGACTATCGATACACTATCGTAAAAGAAATTATCGCGATAGTTAGATGTATCGATAATATTGCACAGCCCTAATCGTGATCTCACAGGGGGACGATATGGCAATCTGAAGATTTTGTATATCGCCCAACCCTAACACAAACACCACCTCACGGATTCAAAATCCAGGAGAGTATAAATTATTGATTATTTTTCTCTTTCTTATCGCATTCTGGTTCTGATTAGTTTGTAGTGTGATCAGTGTTTCGGCTAATTGTGGATGTGTTTAGAAGCAACTCGTTGAATTTTACTATTTTAGCGAATTGAACAAAATTACTCGAAAGATTCGTTCATTTCGCTGAACGAGACTCAAAGGTTGCGAATCGCTAAAATGATCCGTATTTCCCATCACTCTGATTGTTTTTCTCTTTTAGTTGGGATTCAGAGCGGTCTACCTCCTCCAGGCCTTTCATTGGTTGCCCAAAATCAACGGCAAAAAGTCCCGCCCCCTCCCGGAGAGGATGGTAGAGAGGTACGAGAAACTGAAAGCCTGACACTCTTCAAAAATGTGTGTGTATTGATCTCAGGTGTATTTGTTTTCATGTGTTCAGTCATGGCAGGGGGAAGATGTCGGCATTGGACCCAAGATTCCTCAGGCTCTGGAGAAGATCCTGCAGCTGAAGGAAATGAGGCAGGAGCAGCTCAGCGTTGCCCCTACAGGTCACTATGAGTAACTGCACAGGGCTTTTTTTTAACATTTAATAGCCTTGAAGGGCACCTATTATGCAAAAATCACTTTTAAAGGGTTTAAACACAGTTGTGTGGCAGGAGTGTGTGAATATATCCTGCCTTTAATGGTCAAAAATAATTCTATTTGTTAAAAACAGTGCAGAAACACTTTTGATTGACATTCTCCCTTTGTACGTGTCATCAGAGGGGAAAAGCCCTGCCCATTAGTGACCATCTCTCCCTCATTAGCATAAGGTTTTAGTCTTTTTTTTTTTTTATCTGCCACTATGCTGACACACAGGCATCTGTAGCTCCGCCCTCTTTAGAAAAAGAGCACGATCTCATTTGAATTTAAAGCGAAAGTCACCAAAATGCCACAATATAATGAGCTCAATCTTTACATAAACACTATGGACATTAGAGACTTATTGTACATCTTGTAAAGAAGTGGCATAAATAGGTCTCCTTTAATGTTTATATTAATCATATTTACAAGATGAGAGCACTCAGGTGCAGCTTAATTGCCCACAGGAGAGACGCTGAACGTACTGTTGAGACTCGTATTTGCTATCTGAGGGTGCATTAATGAATTAAAAGGGAATGTGAATGCTCTTCAGTTTGTAGCATCATTGAATACAAAAAATCTTGTTGACTTTTATAAAGAAACAAATGTAAGAATAGTCCCAGATTGTTGAATGTGAACATATACAGTGCTCGGCATAAGTGAGTACCCCCTTTTGAAAATAAATATTTATACCCATTTCCCAGTGAATAAATATACAAGTTTTGATGCATTGGTAACACTTTACATTAAGGTTGTATTAGTTAATGGTAGTTAATGCATTTACTAACATGAACAAACAATGAAAAATATATTTGTTAGTGTTCATGTTAGTTAATGAAAATACAGTTCAGCTCACAGTGTATTACTAATGGAAACAAGCATGAAAGTGAATTTTAGTAAGGCATTAGTAAATGTGGAACTGTTTTTAATAAATGCTGTACAAGTATTGTTCATGATAAGTTCATGTTGGTAAATACATTAATCAACCTTATTGTAAAGTGTGACCGATGTGTTTACAAGAATGTTTGATAGACCGATTTCACACGGCCACCATTTAAAAGGCGAAATCGAGGCTGCGGTGGGATGAAAACTCGGAAGTATCACCTGAGTCACACAGTAATGTTGTGTACCTAGCTGTATATCTTATCAGCGAAAAGCGACACAAATTGATCATTTCACCGCCTTTAGAGTGACCCGAAGGTTTGTTCTTAGTGAATAGTAAAAATAAAAAGGCTTCTCAGACCTCATTTTCAGTTGAGTTAAGGGAAATTGCACTAGTTGGCTAACGTTTTCTTCACAAACACACGGTTTAGATGCCATTTATCAAACTCAAGTTAATGAACTGTTTCCTTTACTATATTATACTTGTCATGATGCTGAATTTCGGTACTGAAATATATAAAACCCCTAAATTTCCCCCTAACATTTTAAGCACTGATTTGCCATAGTATTCACTGGTGCTCAACAGAAATGACTGTGATTGGCTGTGAAGATCATCAGTTCACTGCACTTCACCGATGTTTACCGAGTGCAAACACACTGCAGTTCCCTGCCTCATTGGAAAATAAAGAAGCCCATAATCAATATGGGTTTAGGAAATCAGAAGAAAGGAGCAACTCATCCCAATGTTTGGATATTAGAAGCCAATATTTTCAACACTCACCTCTTTTTACAGATGGTTCAAAGGTGCAAAACGGCGTAGCAGCAGCAATGGTCACTGGGCAACAACATTATGGGATCAGTCTGCCTAAAGAATGCACAACATTCACAGCTTTTAGCATTGGAGTATATAGAAAATGTCCAACAAAAGAAATCTATCATTTTTCTACTCCAAGGCCTAATTTCAATTCTATTTTTGTACCCCTTCCCCCTTAAAAACGAGTGCGAGGGGGAAGGGCTTCAAAATTTACTCCTAAGAATTGGGACAGCACTACAACACCTGCACACGTCATCATATGCCATCACAATCTCTTGCTTCATATGAGATCAGACCATCGCGACTGCTGTAGTTATTCCAGTTGTGTTATTTTTTGGTATTTATCTTCAGGAAATCACTGAAGGCATATATTATGTTATCATAACGATATAATGTGGCAATAAGATCGTAACTATACTTTGCATTTACACAGTGGCCATCTTCATCTATGTAAACACACCAAAAACAACATTAACATTATAGCAGACACTGTAAAAGGCTCATTCTCAGCCACTAGACTTTTCTGACAGGGTGTTCGAGTGTCATCGAGTGTCAGAATGTAGTGGGACTGCTGCACAGGAGTTATGATTAAGGATTAAAGATCGTGAAATTTAGTGGTTTTTATTTTAGTGTTTTTTTTTTTTAAGCATGATGGTAAAACATGAATGCGGTTATGAATATATTAAAACTTGTGCTTGCTTGTTGTAAAAATTTGTAATAATGACAAAAAATACAAATTTGTGGATCTCCTTACATCCGGGTGCAGTCATGCTGCCGTTGTAGCAGGTGTATTCTGGGAAAGTTTCTTACCCCTTGGTTTCGAGTGTGGTCCTGAAAAATCTTTGTTGGAAGGGCTATCTACCACTTCCCCTTAGCCCTACGCCTTCAAGCTATAGAGAATTATGACACCACTACCCCTTCACAGGAATGTGCAAAACGAGGGGTAGTGGTAAGGGAAACGGGTTAGGGGTAGAATTGGGATTGAGCCCAAATCATGCCTCAGAGTTAAGGAATCTTTAAAAAAATTATCCTGTGAATGAAGACGCTTTGAAGCAATCGGTGAACAAATGCCAAATTCCTCCATCAGAAATTGAGACCTTTTTATTAATGTTTACATTTTAAACAAGTGGCAAGAGGAATGAGATGCATTGGAAAATAATACATTATATAAAATAAAATCTGATATCTCACTCAGAATTTTAAGCCTAGATTTGATCAAGTGGTTTTTACCAAATGTCGTATTGGACATACAAGAATAAACCATGGTTTTTTGCTCCAAGCTGAAGACCCTACTCAGTGTTTGTACTGCACAATTCCCCTTTCTATAAAACACATTTTACTGGACTGTATTAAATATTTTGGAGCCAGGAGTCCGTTTTTTAAGGCAACCATTATTTTAGAACACTTGCGGCCGTGCGTTTGACTTATTCATAAAAGCAGGATTCAGCACATAAATGCATCAGTTACTCCCAAAATACATGCAAGTAAGTGGCTGGTGAACCTAGAGAAGAATAGATTCAACTTTATAGTTACTTTCACTGTGTATCTGATATGAATAAAACACACATCGGCAAATTCTATTTGAATTGTTAGACTTCCTTGTGTGTTTTACAAACTCTAAATTGTGTGTATTTACATGTCTAAAACATTTAATAAGCATTAGGCGGTTAAAACGCTGCATAATTGTGATAATATGACAAGTCTTTCTCTGCCTTAGCGCCAGCCAACGCGCCAAAGCTGTTTGAATTTTTCAGTTGCTGCTCTTAGGGTTAAGCCTAGTTCACACTGCAGGATTTTAAGCCTGATTTGAGCCTGATTTGGAAGTTAACGAGCTCACCGACGAATCAGGCTGTAATCGGGAAGAAATCTTTAGGTGCTCTGCGCTCGGCAGTCTTTATGTGTGAATTACTGAACAACGTATCAGAGAGGCTCGCTGACGCGTCGCCAGCACCTTGCAGTTGGAAATCCAGTATCTAGCATGCTGAATATTCCAGAGCAGTCGGCTGACTCGACCCCACGTGTGGTCAGATGTAGTGACGAGCTGCAGCCAATAAAAGAGCATATCAGCATGAGCCGAATGGCTGTGTGCGCAGGAGCTAAACAGAAACGTCTGTGATTGGTCAGAATGGGCATCGATGCACTCGCTTCATTCTATGTTAACAAGAGAGTAGGCTATATTAACAATGAAACTAGAATTCTGTAACTATTAGAATTACCACACTGGTCATACTGACCGTTCTCATATAAGACGTCATATTGTCACATCATATTTACATTCAAAGCTTTTATTGAGATATTAAAATTAAGCTTTGAATGTCTATCATCATATTTTATGACAGCATTACCCTAAAAATATCAGCTTTTTTGGTAATACTATAGATATGCAGTTAAGATACTAGAACACGCAAAGGTCTGCTTTCATTTTTACTTTTAAACAGGAGCTATTTCGCACAGAATATGCTGTTTTGAAAGATATATCTGAAGTAAATTTATGTTTTTGCTATCAGAAAGTTTTGTTTATGTTAGCAGGAAGTTGCTAGGCAAAAAAGTGCACGCATATTTAAAGTCACAGCGAAAAGAATCAGACATGCATGCAGTCATTTTGACCAATATGATAA
>CAIGQZ010032222.1:9101118-9111432 GCA_903798205.1 Danio tinwini | reverse complement strand
GGGGGGGGGGGGGGGGGGGGGGGGGGGGGGGGGGGAGGGGGGGGAGGAGGTGTGGGGGGCGAAGGGGGGGTGCTTGGTTGGGTTGTCGCTTGTCATGTTGTACAATAGGTCAAATTTTACGAACTAATTTCGAGAGGATCACGTACTATGATTAAACATGGCTGCTCTCACATCAACAATAGATCAAAAATCTCCCCCTTTTCTTCCTATACCAGGGGGAGCTCTCGAGACCTCTCGGACCCTACTTCTATGATAAATAAGGCTGTGCAATAATTTCTTTTACGATAGTGTATCGATAGTCCAACCTCAAGTATCGATTGAAGTTGTGCAAAATGACCTCCTCCTCCACTCCTGTAGATGTCGCTAACTCGCGATTAACAAAACGCCAAGTAGTACGGTATCAGAAGTAAGCAAGAGTGAGCATGAAGGAAAATATAAAGGTGCCTCCAGCTTTTAGAGCTGACGTATGGCTGCACTTTGGTTTTAACGCTATACCAGGGAGTACTGAATTAGACAAAAATAAATGCCATTTGTAAGCTTTGCAATATACATAGTTCTCTGTTCAATCACACTGTGCAGTTCTAATGAATTGAAATGGATGGAAAATAAATTGGAATTTTAATTTGTCTGCCGACTTTATCAAGTTGTCAATATAATGTGACACACACTAATACAAACTATTGCAATATATCACAATATTTAGTGTATCGCAATATATCATGATATATTGTATCGTGACCCATGTATCGTGATATGTATCGTATCGTGAGGCCCTTGCCAATACAAAGCCCTAATGCTAAATGACCAGGAGGGAGGCCCAGGCTCAAGTATCTCCAAGCTCAGGGTTCTTTCCCAGGACAGCATGCTGAACCAGCAATCGGTATCAAGCATTAGCTAAGTGTGAACTCTTAAACTAATATTAAGACCACGGCGTCAGTATTGGAATTGGTTCAATGATAACAATACTGCGATATTCCTTCAAAAGCAGATCGTGGAGACATTTTAATCATCCACAATCAAAAATCGTCATATTGCACGCATCTATAATGTTCAAAACCGTCACGCAAATCCTCCCTGCTCCCTGGAGTGAATATAGGCTGTTAATGCAGACCACACACACACATGAAATGGCTGCCCATTGAAGCTAATTGGTTTATTTGTATTAAATGTGTATTGATAGAGCAATTGAGATGGATCTGGGCAGCACAGCATGAGCTTATGTTTTGCACGGCACCACGCCGCTGCTATTGACCGGAAACTCTAAAAATACAGCGCAGTATTGATTGGCTTGTTGATGTTTCGTGTTTTCGGCCGGAGCTGATGACTGTATTCAAAATGTAACGCATTAGGAAAAGAGCACGGCGCTCTCCTTTCCTCCGCTATCATCTTGCTCTGGAGTGCTATTAAATATTAACGTGATCTTGTTTTATGTCTAATTCAGGTGGACAATAGCCCTGCAACTCACCCCGGCTACTTAATTAGAGCTAAAGATGGCACAATAGGCAAGTGTCTGATTTCTGACTGCGTCCTGTGCATGTTTACCACTTAGGAAATGTGCGAAAAGAGGGAATAATGAAGTAGACTTGCGTAACGACGAGCATTAAAGCCATTGTTTTTGTAGTTTAAATTGGACATAATGAAAGTAATGGCTTGCAGTTCAATGAATAAGTCAAGAATCGCTTTAGGCTGCGTCTCACAAAGCATTAGTAGATCAAGGCGACCAATGGACGTCTACTCATGCGTACAAGCTGCACTCTTAGCTTCAGAGGTTCTTTATTGTCTCTTTATTCACCTGCAGCATCATTAGAAAGCTTTAGATTTCACACAAAAAAGCTCTTTAGGTCATTAAAATGTTCTTCTCTTTGGGGAATAAATGCTTCTTTTTAGATCTGTTTACTGATTGGTGGACTGCACGGTGGCTCAGTGGTTAGTACTGTCGCCTAACAGCAAGAAGGTCGCTGGTTTGAGCCCCAGCTAAGCCAGTTGGCATTTCTATGTGGAATTTGTATGTTCTCCCCGTGTTGGCGTAGGTTTCCTCCAGGTGATCTGGTTTCCATCACCGTTTAAACACTCAGACTGTATGACTTTAACACCAATTTTGACTCGCCGACAGGTTTTGAGAAATCGCAGACAAATGCCTGAAATCACAGGCAAATCGGTGCTCGTGCATGCGAGTGACAATCCCACAGTGTGAACTATTAAAGACATGATCGTAAAGAATCGCAGATGAGTCGCCGATGCCCGTGAGATGTTTGCCGTGCTAAATATATGGAGCTGTCTGTGATTCAAATCATGCCGTGTGAATGTGTTCTGACTGAAAATAACATCAGCGATCACGTACAGCCAATGAGAGAGCAGCATTCACTAGTATGGTTTAGTGATGGGAAGTTCGGATCATTTTACTGACTCGGACCTTTGAGTCTTGTTGATTGAAATGAACGAATCTTTTTTCGAGTCATTTCGTTCCTTTCGTTTAATTTGCCAAAATACTATAAAAATGTTACAAGTTGCTTCCAAACTCATCTACAACTAGCCCAGACATTGACCACACTATGCTAGTCATAGCTAGTGTCATGTCTGGTCTTTTGTCTATGATTATGTCAGCTCATCTCTTCTGACAGGTCGTCAAATTTGAGTGGTTCATGTCACACAGACCCATATAAGCTTAATGCACAGTCTGAGCCGAAAGCCATGATTAGTTCCCCTCTTGAGTCTGCTGGTCATCATGTGACAGCATGTAAAGAGAGATGACTCAAACCCGAAGACTCGAGAAATTAATGAATCAAATATTTTTCCGGCTCTAAATGCATATGACTGGCTGTTGTCTTTCACGTGATGAGTGCATGGCTCAAACCCAATAGAAGACTCGAAAAATGAACTAATCTTCTGCTCCACCTGCACAATTGTGCGCATGCGCAATTGAACAAATCCCTCGAGAGGACTCATCGTCCTTGATTCATACAAAAGATTCATTCAAAATGAACGAATCTTTCAAGAGCGACCCATCACTAGTGTGGTTATCTGCAGGCCAGCGGGAGGTTGGGGGAGAAGTTAAAAGCGCTCATTTTCAGTTTATTTGGACCCAAGAAATTGAGGAAAAACAAGCAGAAATTTGGCAGGAGCAGCCATGTCTGTTTGACGTGTCATCTGAGCAAAACCACAACCAGCTCGAAAAAAAAAAAAAGTTGAGCATAAATGACTAACGCCCCATTCACACGGGGCGTCAGCTTCAACGCTTCCCATTCACTTTGAATGGGTGACGTCAGGCTTGGCCAAACTGCATTGTGGATCCGTCGGCGCCGCTTCAGTGGCGTTGCTCACTGCAAAAGTTGGGACTTGCTCAACTTTTCAAGCGCCGACGGAAGCGTCAGCCAATAAGATCGCTGTATGCAAATGCACCAGCTCAGACAGTGGCCTATTGCTGACTAATTTCATTGGCTGACGCTGCTATGACGATCGCGTCAGCCTCAGCTTCAGACACGCCCTCTGTCAAGCGTTGACGCTGAAGCCCCGTGTGAATGGGGCGTAATTCCCTTCAAACCCAGGTGAGCAAATATGTGCATTTTCTACCCTATTAAAGGCTTCTTTCTCATGATGTAGTTAATATCAAAAGATATAATACGTGTTTTTGGTTGTGAGACGTAGTTTGGACAAAGTTGTCGGCAATTTTTCCTATTGTAAAGTCATACAGTGTGAACCCCCCTGTCGTCGATCCATCTTGCAATGTAAACAAAGCAGCGACGAAACGCCAGCCTAGATAGTCATGCAGTGTAAAAACATCTGACACACGACTACTGCGAGAATCATGCAGTCTGATCTCGGCATAAGCTAAAATGGCCTTAGTGAATGTGTGCAAGAGTGTATGGGTGTTTCCCTGTACTTGGTTGTGGCTAAAAGGGCATCCGATGCGTAAAACATATGCTGGATAAGTTGGCGGTTGATTCCACTGTGGTGACCCCTGATGAATAAAGGGACTAAAGGAAAATGAATGACTGAAAGGTTCTTTGGGAAAGCAGAAATGGTTCCTCTATGGCAGTGGTTCTCAAACTGTGGTACGCAGGCTTCCTTCTAGTGGCACACGGAGTAATCGCTGAATAATTAAAGTTAAAAAAATGAACACACTTTTAAACCTTTCATACGATAACACCGATGTGATCAGTAAATTGATTTTAATAGGCTAAACCTTTTGTTTTATTTTCAAATTTCTATTGTTTGTTATGTATTGTATAAGCTAATCTCTTCCCCATATTTGTAACGGTTGTTGCAGGTGTATACCGTATTTTTATATCCCAATGTTGACAGGTATGGTTTAATGACTTGCTTTTCTGACACAGAAAGCCTACTCTAATGCGCAGTAAACAGATCTAACTTCTCATCTAAATATGCAAATCCAAATCATATATTTAAAATACAAGTTAACGGTGCAGCATGCAAGTTTGACACCCAGTGGTTGAACTAGGTATTGCACTCCTGGACCAAAACAAACGCATGCGCGGGTTGCCAGATTGAGTACAGGAGCGCGATAGAGGGAATATTCTCCATATTAAAAGGAGTTTTGGTTCTAACCAACACCTCGAATTGATATATTAGAAACGACTTTTATTTCTCACAGCTGAACTACAGACACCTATGACAGTGATCACCTCAGGTAAACCTCATGTGCTTTATTCAGTGCTAAATGCTAACAATGCGAGTTTGAAGGACATTTATTGCCATATACTGAAAGCAGCAGCAGATAGTTCATCTCAGATCTTGAAAATATAATAAACCGTTTGAAATTGAACTTTAGAGCTAAACGCATATGAGTGATTCAGCATCTACATTTAATGATGTTAAAGAGGGTTAACATGTATTAAATAGATTATAAACCTTACCGTTTCATGAGTGAGTGCATATTCTGTGCTTCTGAATGGCTGTATTTACATTTCTGTCGCGTTTCATCTGGAGCAAACAACCAAACTGCTCATCACTGCGTATCTCATCATGAAGCGTGTTGTTAGGATACGCGGTTACAATGTAACCTGCTCACCTAATGTTTACGCTCCTAATATTTATATCATTTACTAATTAATAGGGGTGTGACGAGACGCCTACTCCACGAGAACAAGACGAGACGAGATTTTTACACCATTTTAGAGAAATCCTTAACGATGAATATCAATGGAATAATCTTAGAATTCAAATGTTTTGCTAATATATGAAAGAAAATAGATTTTTATTTAAAAAAAAACAATCACAAAATGCAAAACAATTTAGGTGTTTTTTAAATTAACTTGTAATGAATTTACTTCAATTTTTTATGTATACAATTTCCATAATTATTCCCATAATTTTATGTATGCAATAGTTTTATATTAGTTTAAATTGAATTCTATGCAATGAACATGCAAACACTGCAAATATTTGTTAATATTTAAATAGAAAATAGCAAACTCTACTGACAGGCTTTTCTCCTATAGCATTTCAGAGAATTTACATTGCCGACCTCGATGGTCAATTCGGATTTTCTGACAGTGTCCGATTTTTATTTATTTATATATATTTTTTGATGACCTGCTTACACTTATCATCTTTTAAATGTGACAAGTTTATTATTAGGCTATTCATAGGCTGTATTTGTAAATACAGTAATATAAAAGCTTTTTTAATGTTAAGGATTTATTTGGGCTATTGCAGAAAAAAAAAATACTGTTTTCATTGTTGCCGAATGTGTTTATTTAACTATTATTATTATACTAATTTAGGTGATTGACTGCTGGCATGCGAATGATGTAACCTTACCGTTAGTAGCTAAGCAGTCAAAAATGTTTCATTGCTTTTCATTGCAGTTAATGCACTTTTGAAAGATACTTTTACCAATTGCTTGCATTTCCGCTTATACAAGAAAACAACTTGTTGCGTTTGCTGCAGTGGGCATTGTCGCTGTCCCATCGGGAAATAAAATCTGTTTGGTACAGTCAACAGCTTACAAGCTGTGTGCGCGCTCCAGTTTGTGTCGTGAGCTATGTGTGTGCGCTTAGCGCGAGCCTCCGCTGAGTGCGTGTGCACAGCCGAAAACTGTGAAGGCTTTTATACTTGACGCGCTCGCCGGAAACATGAGCATTTCTCATGTGAGATTGCCTACTGTGCAGACGAATATCAAATATGACAAATTAGAAAAAGGTTGGTCAGTTAAATTATGCTACTATAAGTAATGTTTATTCAGTAATAATTCTCCAGTACCGATAGCAGAACCGTTAACTTCAGAGCTTATCGATACTTCGGTCTTTTATAATTTAGCACTGATACAGATAAAGTACAGAGTTTCGGTACCCATCCCTACCCTCATAATATAACGCCAGAATGACAATATAATATAAACTCAAAGCAAGTCCACTCTTCCAAAGAACACATCATATTTTATTCTTGAGAATATTTCATTTAATTATAGTCATTTTAACAATTTAACAATCAGAATGTGAAATCGCAAATCCTAAACAAATAAACAATAATGAATGTTAACAAAAAAGTGCAAGGTAAAGCGAAAGCAAGGCTGTGATATCTGCTACCAGATCTATTTTCAGCTGTCAGACATGAAAATATACTATAGTCATTTATAGAGGTGTGAACCTACACTGCTCTCACGGTTTGGTTTTGATTATCATGCCATCGATTCGGTTCAATTTGATATCTCGGTGCATCACGGTGCATTGACGATGCTTTCCATACACAGTTTTATATTTTCTTCACAGCACAGCAATTTTTGTATTAAAATGTATGAATATATTTATATTTACTATTTGTAAAACAAATTTGTCCTTTAATACAAACAGTCAGATATATAAACTGTACCTTTAAACAACACGAGCATTTATAGCAAATAATATAAACAAATATGAATATCCTGGGTAAAGTCTAGATTGGATATGTGGCTGGCCGGAAGTGCGATATGCACATTAATATAGCAGAATTATTTTATGACACTCTATAACAATAATTAATATTTGACAGTACTGTGACCGTTGGGTTTAGGGTTGGGGTGGGGGGTAGGCGTAAAAAAATACAATTTATTGAGTAATTTAATAGATAACATAAATAATACTTGGAACAACTACTGTTTTTAGGTTACTGTGACGGTTGAGTTTAGGGTTGGGGTGGGGGTAGACGATAATAACAAACAATAAATGGGAAATTTAAGAACAAACATAAATAATTCTCTTTAACTTCCGGCCGCAAACGTATCTGTTCTAGCAACAACCAACATCCCGCTCGCTTTCTGATTCTTGTCTACCAAGTTCTCTTACACCCCTATGATTGGTCACATGCTCAACAGAAAGGGCTGCGATTGGCTCTTGCACACTGCACTCTTCACAGATGAGTGACACTGTGCCACAGTGTGAGAGAGATAGAGAGTTTACTTTCATTCTCTCAATCTCAGTGAAATAGGGGCTTCTGCTGTAAGTGTCAGTGAAGCACACACGCAGTGAAATTGTGCACAGTTTCTGCGTTTTTAAGTAGTTAGAGCGTTGTCCGCGTCTGCATCGCGGTGCACCGAAGAAACAGCTAATTTTGACACCCCTAGTAATTTACAGTAAATACTATAATGTTTTTTAACCATACTGACTCCGACACCTCCAATAGATGATGTTGCACAATCAACTAAAATGTTGCTAGAATTGGTTTTTATGGGCGATATATATTTCATCTCCAAAAGTGATGGATCATGTCCATGTGTTGTGCGATTAAGAGTGTACAGTGAGAATGTCTTGGGATGTTAAAATTCAAACCAATAATTCAGACCCTTGATTTTTGCAGTGTAAACATTTGAGGACATTTGACAGTGTCCTAATATTTTTCCTGGAGTCTCCTGCAACAGGATTAAATCCATGTAAAATGTCATTTTAGAGAATATGCGTTTAATAGAAACACTTTGCAATGATTTCATACGGTTTATTTGTTTTTATTGCTATCTTTTACTTCAGAAAAATGACAGTATGAGCTGAGAGATATGACACGATGCATATAACGAGCATTAAACACTTCTATTAAGCAGACTACGTGTGTCTGTTGCCTCATTACAAACATACTCAGCAAGTTTCACAATATACACATACATTTGCTTGTTAAATTCAATTCACCTTTATTTCTCTAGCGCTTTTACAATGAAGATTGTGTCAAAGCAGCCTAACATAGACTAGTAAATTGAAACTGCGTCAGTTGTCAGTGTTGGTTTCAGTGTGGTTTAATTTTCACTGCTGAAAGTCTAAACACTGAAGAGCAAAGCCATTGATGCGCAGTTTCACAAGTCTCAAACCAAGCAAGCCAGTGGTGACAGTGGCAAGGAACAAACTTCACCAATTGACGAAAGTGAAGGGAAAAAAACATTAAGGGAAACCAGGCTCAGTTGGACATGACCATTTCTATTGTGGACAAATCAAACACTTTGTGGTCATGCACTGCTGCAAAATAAGAGTTCCACATACATGGTAAGTAATACTTTCGATTCTATTAAAAAAATAAGTGGAAGATGATCATTGTTGTAATCTCAATAGAAATATTGTGGCCAATCAAATGCTTTGTTCTGTTTAGCCTGTTTTTCACCAGAATTTCACACAGATTTATGAGGAAATGAGACTTATGGTATGCAATTTCACCATACTGAGCTTGTATTTTTCAACTATGCATAGATTATATCCAGATTTTCAGCCTATGACGCCTTTAAATCTGATTTCTTTCATAACGATAATTATCCTGTGGTTGAATGCATTCAAACAGCACTCAAACTAATGCATTAGCAATTATAAGCACACTGCGGTTATGACAATTGGTGGCTTAAATGCTCAATCTCTGCTTATATGCAGGTTAAAAATGTTGCTGCTTTGGTTGGTTTTTCTTGATGTGAAAGTGATATGACAATGCTCTTCATAACATGCATTGATCACTCATATTCAGCAGTATACATATGTTTGTTGCCTCATTACCAACATAGTCTGCAAGTTTCACAATATACACATTAAACTAAGCCTGTTCCATTTTCAGAATAAGAGTCCCACATGTACAAGTAATACTACCTTAGATAAATAACAAAATTAAGGGGGAAAATGATCATTGTTGTAATCTCTCTAGAAATATTGTGGCCAATCAAATGCTTCGTTTCGATTAGCCTGTTTTTCACCAGATTTTTTATGCTAATTTACAAGGAAATGAGAATCACGGTATGCCGTTTTTCTATACTGAACTTGTATTATTCAACTATGCATAGATCTATCCAGATTTCCAGTCTATGGCACCTTTAAATCTGATTTCTTTTGATAACGATAATTATCTTGTGGTCGAATGCATTCAAACAGCACTCAAACTAATGCATTAGCAATTATAAGCACACTGCGGTTATGATCATTGGTGGCTTTAATGCTCAGGCTCTGCATATGTGAAAGTTGTAAAATGTGTTTGTTTTTTTTCTTGAAGTGAACAGACCTTGATTCCTAAGGCAGTGACTGACTGCAGCATGTGTGCTGTCATTAATGGACGGTTTTGTTGTCATGGGTCTGTCATTTGCCTGATATTTGTTAAGATAAAATCCTTCCTCGCAGGAGCCCCTGAGCGTCTTTTGGCAGCTGAATCATTGATTGGAGCCAAAGGCCAGCAGGAAAACAGACTGACACCTCGTTCCACACAAACAACAACAACAACACATTAATCTGAGTCTCAGTATGCCATTATATTCACACTTCTGTCCAACACTTCCCCATTAAACCTTCAACAATGAGATCCCACCAAATGTTCAGTAATGTAGAAGTTTCGTCTTCACGCCAATAGATGATGGGTTGTGTTAACCCAACGCTGGGTCAGATATTGACAAACCCAACAGTTGGGTTAAAAATGTACACTGTGAAAACTATTCTGTAAAATTCATGATAAACAAAATGGCAAACCACAGTTTAAAAATACAGTAGAAACTAAAAAATAAATGCCATTACACCATATATACACAGAATAACACCATCTAAACACCCTTCCATCTAAACAATACATTTAAACAGCCTCATGGCAAAATACAACAACAAAATTAGACATTTTTTATACAACATAAAACTCAATTGTACATCGTTGATGAGGAACAAAATTTAAACAGCACTATAATAATGTAAACGGAAAAAAACAAAAAACAGAAAATTTAAGCATCATGAAGGGAATTCTGGCAAAGTCAATGTACTGTTACCTAGGCAACATATATTTACTGTAGCATATTTTTGTTGGTTAACCTTTTCATGCATACAATCGCACTGGTGTGATCAGCCTTGGCAGGTCTCTGAAGCGTACGATCACACCGGT
>CAIGQZ010032222.1:9083410-9091213 GCA_903798205.1 Danio tinwini | reverse complement strand
CGCTTTGTATATCATTTATCATATCATACATGTATCGTATTGTATTCATAATATACCGCATCATATATTATCAAATATCCTATCAAATATATATATCGTATTGTGCATCGTGTAGTATACCATATATCATTGTATATTGTATCGTGTACAATATATTGTGTTGTATATCATATATCATATTGTACATAGTTTAGTATACCATATATTGTATCATATATCATTTAGTATATCATATATCGTATCATATATCTTATTGTCGTAATATATCATATTATATAGTATTATATTTTATAGTAATATACCGTATCATATATCATATATTGTTGTATTTCATATGTTGTATCATATATCGTATAATATATCATGTATTGTTTTGTAAATCATATCTCATATTGTCGTATTATATCAGAATATATAGTATTGTATTATATTGTATCATAATGTATCGTATCATATATCATATATCGCATTGTACATTGTATAGTGTACTGTATATTGCACCATATTACATATTGTATACCGTGTCGTATATCATATATCAAATCTTATTGTCATATATCGTATCATATTGTAATGTACCCCTATCATACCGTATATCATACGGTACATCGTATTGTATATTACATATTGTATAGTATATCATGTATCATACCGTGTATAATATTGTATATCGCGTAGTATATCATATATCATACCGTATATCATATTGTACATCATATAGTATATCATATATTGTATAGTACATCATATATTGTACCATATATCGTATAGTATATCATATATCGTACCGTATGTCATATTACACATTGTACAGTATATCATATTGTATATCATATATGGTACCGTATGTCATATTGTACATTGTATAGTCTTTAATATATTATATAATATATCGTACCGTATATCATATCGTACATTGTATAGTCTTTCATATATCATATAATATATCATACACTTACCATATATCATATTGTACATCATAAAGTCTATCATATATTGTATAATATATCATATATCATATTGTATATCATATTGTACATGGTATAGTAAATCATATATCGTATAGTATATAATATATTGTACCGTATAACATATTGTATATCGTATAGTCTTTCATATATCATATAATATATCATATATATAGTACCGTATATCGTATTGTACATCGTATAGTATATCATATAATGTATCATATTTCACACCATACATCATATTGTATATCGTATATCATATATGGTACCGTATATCATATTTTACATCATATACATATATACAATATCATATATCGTACTATATATCATATTGTATACCGTATAGTATATCATATCGAACCGTATATCATATTGTACATCGTATAGTATATCATATAGCATATAATGTGTCGTTTCATATATCATATAATGTATCATGTATCGTACCATATATCATATTGTATATAGTATAGTTTGTTGTATAGTATATCATATATCATACCGTGTATAATATGGTATATCATATAGTATATCATATACCGTACCGTATATCATGTACTACATTGTATAGTATATCATATACCATATAATATATCATACCATACATCATATTATATGTCATATATCATACTGTATTTCATACTGTACATCGTATAGTATATCACATATTGTATAGTATATCATATATTAAGGGTGTGACAAGATCTCGTACGATGAGATCTCGCAAGATTATATCGTGGCGAGATTTCTCGTTGAGGTGAAAATATGTCTCGTGAGTTGTGATGTTATGATGGAGCGTAAGGGTGAAATTAGCATTGACGATTGGAGGCAGGATTGGACTTAATCTGCAAATAAAGTGCTTTGCACACACCTGGCAACCCAGGCTGGCCTCAGAGTTGCGCTTGTCACTCGGTTGGGTGGGCGGATGTGACGTAACCGCTTTTTTCACCGGAGTTCAGCAGGTGCCGCATCCAACATAGGCTACAACTACAGCCTCACACATTATGGTTCGTATCCATGCAATGGAATAGCACTTCAGATATGCTGAAAGACATAATCGTCATAAACACAAATGGAATTACGACGTAGAGTATTCCTATTTTAGGTGCATTATTGAAGTGCAGATATGTAAACGCTGTAATCAAACTATTAACACCGTGAAGGACTTTTAGCTGCAATTTACGACAGGACCTACACACAAGCGAGTTAGTAAAGCACCACAGACGCACACATCTCTAAGCGTGCGCAAACAAACACACACACTCACTGAATGAACTCCTGGAGACTCATCGTCACATCATCATCACCAAACACACGTTTATGCTGTCCGGGAAAAGCAGATTTTTTTTTCATTCTGTGTGCGGTATCAAACTCCATTAAAACAACTTCTCTATCAGTCCTTCATATTCGCATGATCGCATCCAGTAGCTCAGAGTGAGTCACGGGGCCTGAATGAAATCTTGATAAATGAAAGTGAAACTCATTTATTAAATTAAAAATAAAATACAAAAAATTACATTTATTTGTTTCAGTGTGTGGAAATAAGTTTGATATATCATGTGAAATTGTACAAAAATAAATATTGTAAAATTGTAAAAAATAAAATATCATTCATTACCATCTTTTTAAAAAGCACCTAAATTGTTTTGTATTTTGTGATTTATTTTATTTTTTTCTAGTTGAATAAAAATTATTTTCCATTCATATATTAGCAAATATTTTTGCTAATATTTAAAATTATATATAAAATGCTTATTTTCCATTAACATAGGCTATAAGCTAAATATTTAGCAGTGTTTGCATGTCCATTACTGCGTATAATTCATTAAAATAGAAGTAAAATAAAATTCATTACAAGCTGATTTAAAGAAAGCACCTGAGTAGTTTTGTGATTCGGGTTTTTTCCCCAGTTGAATAATACACATTGTACAGTATATCGTATAATATATCATATATCGTACCGTATATCATATTGTACATCGTATAGTTTTTAATATATCATATAACATATCATACACTTACCATATATCATATTTTACATCATATAGACTTTCATATATCATATAATATATCATATATCGTACCGTATATCATATTGTACATCATATAGACTTTTATATATCATATCATATATCATACATTTACCGTATATCATATTGTACATCATAAAGTCTATCATATATCGTATAATACATCATATATCGTACTGTATAACATATTGTATATCGTATAGTCTTTCATATATATCGTATAATATATCATATATAGAACCGTATATCGTGTAGTATATCATATAATGTATCAAATTTCATACCATACATTTAATTCAATTCAATTCAATTCATCTTTATTTGTATAGCGCTTATACAATGTAGATTGTGTCAAAGCAGCTTCACATGGAAGTTTATAGTGAATTGAAACAGTGTCAGTTCAGTTTTCAGTGTTTAAGTTCAGTTCAGTTTAGCTCAGTTCAGTGTGGTTTAATAATCACTACTGAGAGTCCAAACACTGAGGAGCAATTCCATCGATGCACAGCTCTACAGATCCCGAACCATGCAAGCCAGTGGCAACAGCGGCGAGGAAAAAACTTCACCAATTGGCGAAAGTGAAGAATTTAAAAAACCTCGAGAGAAACCAGGCTCAGTTGGGCACGACCATTTCTCCTATGGCCAAACGTCTTGTGCAGAGCTGCAGTCTAGGCGCAGTAGCTGGACCTCCGCGAAGACACGTCTGTCCTTGGAGCATCACAGGAATCAGTCTTATGCTCTCCATCATGACCACCACAGCAGCAGCTCAGGATACGGCCTGGTCCGGGAACCTTGGGATCGTCTCGTCGCTGGTCTTGGATCGCATCAGTGGCACTGCATAGTCTGAGGGTCTCAAGATGAGTACCCCCAGGTGGAAATACAGAATAAGGAGAATAATTAGCGTAGCTGCTGTTCATAGTGTATATAAACAAGAAGCAAAATCGTGTGTGGGGCACATCATGCGTCATACCGCTATGTAATGCACTGAGTGTATGCTTTGCTAAAAAGATAGGTCTTTAATCTAGTTTTGAAGAGTGAGAGTGTGTCTGAGCCTCGGACATTATCAGGAAGGCTATTCCAGAGTTTAGGGGCCATAAATGAGAAGGTTTAACCTCCTTTACTCGATTTAGCTATTCTAGGTACTACAAGAAGCCCTGAGTTTTGAGATCTTAAAGAGCGGGTTGGATTGTAGCGAGACAAGAGGTTGGTTAGATAAACAGGAGCTAGATTATTTAAGGCTTTATAGGTAAGAAGCAATATTTTAAATTCAATACGAAACTTAACAGGCAGCCAGTGTAAGGAGGATAAAATTGGGGTGATATGATCATATTTTCTAGACCTGGTAAGAACTCTGGCAGCTGCATTTTGTACTAGCTGAAGTTTGTTAATAGAGGATGCTGGGCAACCAGTAAACAGAGCATTACAGTAATCCAGCCTAGAAGTCATGAAAGCATGAACTAGCTTTTCTGCATCGGAGATGGATAGCATATTTACATCATACTGTATATCATATATGGTACCGTATATCATATTGTACATCATATAGTATATCATATATCATATACACTATCATATATCGTACCATATATCATATTGTATACCGTACTGTATAACATATTGTATATCGTATAGTCTTTCATATATCGTATAATATATCATATATAGTACCGTATATCGTATAGTATATCATATAATGTATCAAATTTCATAGCATACATCATATTGTATATCGTATATCATATATGGTACCGTATATCATATTGTACTTCGTATACTATATCATATATCATATACACCATCATATATCGTACCATATATCATGATGTATACCGTATAGTATATTATATCGAACCGTATATCATATTGTACATCGTATAGTATATCATATATCATATAGTATATCATATATCATACCATATATCATATTGTATATCATATAGCATATAATGTGTCGTTCCATATATTATATAGTGTATCATGTATTGTACCGTATATCGTATAGTATGTCGTATAGTATATCATATATCATACCGTAGATCATATTGTACATATATATATATAGTTTTTAGCCTGGAACACTAGTCTGTGCACAGTGTGGGGCTTTAGAAGGGTAAATTAAATGCATGCTAATTGGCTGTTTGGCATATTTCTGCTTTGTGATTGTCTCTCAGATAAATCTATATTGCGTAAAAATGTTTTTAAAGCTATTTAAATATAAAGCAACTTAATTTATATATTTCAAAGTATTAAATATGTTTATTTGTTAATTAAATAATATGGTAATATATTTGCTTTTGTAGTAATTCAGTGTGCGTTTGTGTTTTTTTTATTAGGTTTTGCTTCTGAAAAGTTGGCATAAAGCTTTAAAATGTCAAAGTTTTAGGAAAAAAACTGACTATCATGGCATAATAAGGAAGTATAAAGCAAGTAATGTTCAGTAGTGTGCAGGAATCTTATGCCTGTCTTGGCTGTTAAAAACACAAAGCAATTAAACTGCGAGTGGAGGAATGATAGATCTTGCATTTTCTGTCACGTGTGTTTCACTGGAATGAGTGAGTCACAGGAAATGTCTTGAGATTATGACGTCATCATCTGTATTAGGCCTATTTCAGCTCCAGTGATGATGTCATCATCTCTCAGGTCAGCGCTCTGTGATGTCATCACTCAGAACTGCCGAATGGCCGGTTTCAGTGTGCTGGTGTTGATGACAGAAAGGCAGAATTGTTCATTCATTTTTTATGTATAAATGATTCATTATTATGTAAATGATTTAAACTTGTTTCTGCTAGTTGCCAAGGTAATATTTCTTGATGCACCTACATCACAAATAAATCTTTTTTTATTAATTAATTAATTAATTAATTAGTTTATTTTTTTATATTTATTTATTTATATTTATTCATTTTATTTATTTGATTTTATTTAGTTATTTATATTTATTTATATTTATTACTTTTATTTATTTATTTGTTTTAATTACATTATATTTATTAATTTATATTTATTACTTTCCTTTATTTATATTTATTTATTCATGTTTATTACTTTTAATGTTTTATATTTATTTATTTATTTTTATTTTATTTAGATATTTATTTTTATTACTTTATTTTTCTTAATTACTTATTTATTTTACATTGTTATTCATTTATTTATTTTTAAATTTAATTATGTAATTTTAATTATTCTTTTTTATTTGAAAATTTTTAAATAATTTTATTTGATTAACCTATTTATTTATTTTTAATTTTTATTTTGTTTATGTATTTATTTTTATTCATTTTTTTTATTCATTTGTGTAATGTTTTTAGTATTTAAAAAAGTATACATTTATTTATATTTATTACTATTGTTTATTTGTTTTTATATATTTATTTATGTACTTATTAATTTATATATATATATATATATATATATATATATATATATATATTCATTACTAATATTTATTTGTATTTATTTTATTATTATTTTTTTATTTATTTGTTTATTTTTATTTAGATATTTCTTACTATTTAGTTTTTTATTATTTATTTTACATTTTTATTAATTTATTTATATTTATTATTTTTATTTATTTGTTTGTTTGTTTGTTTTTATTAATTTATATTTATTATTTTTTATATATTTATCTATGCATTTTTATTTACTAAATTTTGTATTAATTTTATTTTAATTACTATTTATATATAATATTTTATTTATGTTTACTTAGGTATTTATATTTGTTTAAATTTATTACTTATGTTTATTTGTTTTTGTTTAGTTATTTTTTATTTAGATATTTATATTTATTGCTTAGTTTATTTTTCTTTCATTATTTTTAATTATTTTTTTTACATTCATTTCTTTATGTAAATTCATATTTTTTTTAAATATTCTTATTTAATTAAATCTTTTATTAATTTTATTTACTTTTATTTTTTTATATTTATTAATTTATTTTTATTCATTATTTTTATTCATTTAATTACATTTTTTATTAATTTTTAAAAACATTTATATTAATTTAGTTATATCTATTACTATTTTTATTTTTATGTTATTTTTATGACAAAAGCCACACAACAAAATTACTAAAACTCTGAATAAACGAATATAAACGTGTAAAATACCTTCAGTGTGAACACAAACTGCAGTATAGTCTCTGTGATACTACAATAACACTGAGGAGCGGTTGCTAAGGCTGTTGATGTCGTTGCTAAGGTGATGTTTGGCGTTGACCTGGTTCCTGTCTATGATGTTGCTTTGTTGTTGTGCTGTTTTATTGACCCACACATGAAATCTTACTCATTAAATGCAGCTTGTAGAGCAGGAGCAGTTTACATGACATCTGCATATCAGATTAATGCGCTTACATCATTAGCAGCTAATCCCTTTAGTGTGTGTGTGTGTGTGTGTGTGTGTGTGTGTGTGTGTGTGTGTGTGTGTGTGTGTGTGTGTGTGTATATGTGTGTGTGCTTTTAATCAGTCTCTTTAAAGTGATCTGTCTGTGTTTATTGGATCGAGACAAACAGAATTATAACAGCATTCATTCATTTTCTTTTGGGTTAGTCCCTTTATTAATCTGGGGTCACCACAGCGGAATGAACCGCCAACTATTCCAGCACATGTTTTACACAGCGGATGCCCTTCCAGCTGCAACCCAGTACTGGAAAACACCCATACACACTCATTCACACACATACACTGCTGCTAATTTAGCTTACCCAATTCCACTATAACGCATGTGTTTGGACTGTGGGGGAAACCGGACCACCCGGAGGAAACCCACATACTGAAACGCCAACTGATCCAGCCGGGGC
>CAIGQZ010032222.1:8982303-8995436 GCA_903798205.1 Danio tinwini | reverse complement strand
AATATTCATATTATTTATGAAATAACCCATTAAATTGTATTTTTTTTTACCTCTGCCCCTACCCATCCCTCACAGTAATGTAAAAACAGTAATTATACAGAGTATTATTCATATTATTTATGAAATAACCCATTAAATTGTTTTTTTTTACCTCTGCCCCTACCCAACCCTCACAGTAATGTAAAAGCAGTCATTATACAGAGTAATATTCATAATATTTATGAAATAACCCATTAAATTGTATTTTATTAACCTCTACCCCTACCCAACCCTCACAGTAATGTAAAAACAGTCATTATATGGAGTAATATTCATATTATTTACTAAATTACCCATTAAATTGTATTATATTAACGTCTACCCCTACCCCAGCTTTCACAGTAACGTAAAAATCTGAATTATTGTTGTATAGTGTCATAAAAATTATGCTATATTTATGTATCTACAGCTGTATCACTTCTAGAACTTTACCACAAATGTCACCCAAAGCGTCATATCCTAGATCATTTCTTATAATAAGTTTAATTAAATGTATAAAAATATTGTGTATTTGAGAGTGTTTTGCCTTTGGATTTTATTTTTTTTTTATTTCACTTTATTACTATATTTTATATAATTTAAATTTGTTTTATTTCATATGTTTTTCTTAGAGCCATAATATTGTATTTTGCATCAATTCAATCAAATAAACATATATTTGTCCTACAGAGTATTTCTTTATATATTTAATTGCATTGATTTTATATAAATGTATATATAAAATATACATTAAACATTAAAAATATAATATACATAATAAACATAAAAAATATAATATATAGTTAAAATATTAATATATATATATTTAACAAAAATTTTAACTTAAATATGTTGTTTTGCAATAGCTCGTTTAAATTTAAATGTATTATCTTTCTATTACTAAAGATGTTAGATGACCAAACTATTATTTTACTCAATACAACTGTTCTGTTTCCAAAAATATATAATCTATATTTACTGGGAAATGAATAAAAATAGTTAGTTATTTAGTCAGAAACGAACGAAAAAACGAAAACTCAAATTGAAAACTCCTCCAGTCATTCCCACGACAAAAACGACAGCTGGATATGACAGCAGCACGGTGACAGCATTAAATACAGAGACTTAAATGTATTCATTTAACACATGTGTGCCCAATAATAGGCTTTATTTCTGATTTAGTGATCGCAAATGCAAACAAATCGTTCTTTTTTAACTGGATGTTCTAAGTAAACTGGTTGAACTAGTTCACCAAATCGAACTGAATCATTTGAAACGATTCGCATCTCCAGTAACATTAAGCACTTACACACCACAAACAACTTACTTTTTACATGCCTGATACCCCCTCTGACTCAAAATAAACCAATATATGCTGAGTTATTCAGTTATTAGAACAGTACACTGAGATCAGGTTTAAGAAGTTTAAGAACCGAGCACAAACAGTACATGACAGCCTGCTGTGACTGAGCTAAACTTGAACATCTGCAGTGCAGGTAAACTGAGGTCTTAAATAAGACAATCTGGCAAAACTTGCGTTTATTTCATAACAGAAAGTCATAATGGAGTTTAAATAAGTGAATCATGCTTCAGTTGGGTTGCAAAACGTAATTGTCAGATCATGGTGAAGTTTTAACACTGAAATTATGATTGCTGACTACATATTTTTGATATGTTGACTTTGGTTGAGTTTTTGCAATGATGCAATACTCTGATGTTTTTGAATCTTGCACCTAACAAATATCCTAATTTACAAAAAACTACAAACAAAAAAACTGAAACTACTAAAAACTAAACTATAAGCAATTTTAAAATATAGAAAGTAACAGAAACTAGTAAATCTGCCTCTATAAACTAATTAAACTGAATGTGAAGACAAAAAGTCAAAATCAAATAAAAACTAAAACTAATGAAAAATGCCAAGCTATTATAACCTTGGTGTGTGCACAAATATAGTATTGCAAAGCATCTTTTAGAAAATATGAATATAAAAGAGAGATCTGTGGGGAGTGTACTCATGGAGGCTGAGAACTTTATACAATTGTGTGTGTGTGTTTCTCTCCATGTATTTATTTATTAAATTCTTGTCATCCCTCAGGTGGTGAAGGTTGGTTTGATAGAGCCGGGTCAGTCTTCAGCAGGTGTGTGTTGTGTGTTTGCCTGGGCCGTTTTGATAACTCTGCATGTGTTTTTTCCTATGACTCTGGCACACACACAAAAGCTCACTGCTCCTGTTTTCTAGGCGATGCAGAAGAGGGCGTGGCTGTGAGTTTGGCCGTCCCCTCTACGTCTCCGCCCTCTCACGGCTCACCCGCCAGTCTTAAAGAGACAGCGACGCCGCCCTCGTCCCCGTCCATCGGCGGCGGTCTGGCTGTGCAGGGGTGAGTGACTTTCCTCACGCACGCTACTGCATTACTGAGGGAATTTAGAAAATCACAAGGTTTCACAAATGACTCCGTAATCCTGGCTGAAGACAGCAGGTCATGCAGAACAAAGTCAGTCAAGCTGATTTTGGCTGATTGATGGGGGTCTACCAGCTTACCAACTGGCTAGAAGTTCAAAAGAAACCATGTAAAACCATCTTGGACCAGTGGAATTGATGTAAAACCAGTTTAGATCATAAGAGGCCAAGTAAAATCAGTAGGAGCCATGTAAAAACAGCTCAGAGCATTAAAAGCCATTTAAAACCAGTGCAATCCATTTAAAGCCATTAAAACCTATGAAAAACCAGTCGAAACCTCGTAAAACCAGCTCAGACAATGTAAAGACATTAATGTAAAACCAATAAACGCCATGCAAAACCAGTAGGAGCCATGTAAAAACAGCTCAGACCATTAAAAGCCATTTAAAACCAGTACAATCCATTTAAAGCCAATAAAACCTATGTAAAAACAGTCGAAACCTCGTACAAACCATCTCAGACAATGTAAAGATATTAATGTAAAACCAATAGAAGCCATGCAAAACCAGTAAAAGCAATGTAAAGCCATTAGAAGCCATGTAAAACCATTACAAAGTGTTTAAAATCAGTTGAAGCCATGTAAAACCAGCTCAAACCATTAGAATCCATGTAAAACCAGTAGAAGCTATGTAAAACCAGTAGAAATCCAGCAAAAGCTATGTAAAGTCATTAGAAGACATGTAAAACTAGCCCGGACCGGTAGAAGCCATGTAAAATCTGTGGAAGCCATGTAAAGCTATTAGAAGTGATGCAAAACTAGTTGAAGACATGTAAAACCAGCTCAGACCAATAGAATCCATGTAAAGCCAGTATAAGCTATGTAAAACCAGTAGAAAACCAGTAAAAGCTATGTAAAGTCATTAGAAGACATGTAAAACTAGCTCAGACGGTAGAAGCCATGTAAAATCTGTGGAAGCCATGTAAAGCTATTAGAAGCGATGTAAAACCAATTAAAGACATGTAAAACCAACTCAGACCAATAAAGTTCATGTAAATTATGCCATTAGAAGCCATGTAAAATTAGTAGCAACCATGTAAAATCAGCTCGGATCATTGGAAGCCATGTAAATCCATTAAAAACAATGTAAAACCAGTAAAAGCAATATAAAGTCATTAGACTGCATGTAAAACTAGCTCGAACCGGTTGAAGCCATGTAAAATCTGTGGAAGCCATGTAAAATCAGCTCGGACCATTAGAAGCCATGTAAAACCAGCTCGGACTATGTAAAGACATCAATGTAAAGCCATTAGAAGCCATGTAAAACTATTACAAAGCATTTAAAACCAGTTGAAGCTATGTAAATCCATATTAAACTATTAGAAGCAATGTAAAATCAGCTTGGACAATGTAAAGACATCAATGTAAAGCCATTAGAAGCCATGTAAAACCATTACAAAGCATTTAAAACCAGTAGAAGCTATGTAAAAGCCGGCTCAAATCATTAGAATCCATATAAAACCAGTAGAATTTATGTAAAACCAGTAGAAGTCATGTAAAACCAGTAAAAGCAATGTAAAGTCATTAGAAAACAGGTAAAACCAGCTCAGACCGGTAGTAGCCATGTAAAACTGTAGAAGCCATGTAAAAACTAGTTCGGACCATTAGAAGCCATGTAAAACCAGAAGACTCCATTCAAAGCTATTAGAAGCCATGTAAAACCAGCTCAGACCATTAGAAGCCATGTAAAACCAGAAGACTCCATTTAAAGCTATTAGAAGCCATGTAAAACCAGCTCAGACCATTAGAAACCATGTAAAACCAGAAGACTCCATTTAAACCTATTAGAAGCCATGTAAAACCAGCTCAGACCATAAGAAGCCATGTAAAACCAGAAGAATCCATTTAAACCTATTAGAAGCCAAGTAAAACCAGCTTAGACCATTAGAATGTAAAACCAGTAGAAGCCATGTAAAACCACTTGAAGCCATTTAAAACCAGCTCAGACCTGTAGAAGCCATGATGAACCCATGTAAAATCAGCTCAGACCATTATAATCCATGTAAAATCTGTGAAAGCCATGTAAAACCAGTAGAAGCCATGTAAAGCCAGTAGAAGCCATATTAAATCAGTCAAAGCCATGTAAAACCATCTCGGACCATTATAATCCATGTAAATCCTGTAGAAGCCATGTAAAACCAGTAGAAACCATGAAAAAAACAGCTCACACCATTAGAAGCCATGTAAAACCATTTTGGAGCCATGTAAAATATTTGGAAGTCATGTAAAACCAGTAAAAGTCATGTAAAACCACAAGAAGCCATGTAAAACCATCTTGGACCAGCAGAAGCCCTTTAAAACCATTATAAACCATTTAAAACCAGGGGGAGCCATGCAAAAACCAGTTCGTGTGTGTGTGTGTGTGTGTGTGTTTGTGTGTGTGTGTGTGTGTGTGTGTGTGTGTGTGTTCCAGGAGCCCCAGCATGTCTCACGCAGTGGACGCCATCGGTCTGCAGGTGGATTACTGGCTGGCGTCTCTGGCAGAGAAGCGGCGTGAGGGCGAGCGCAGGGACACCGGCTGTAAAAACACTCTGAAGAGCGCCTTCTGGTCTCTGCAGGTCAGCCGGCTCCCTGGAGGAGCCGCCAGCGAAACACAGCTGCACGTCAACACTATGGCCATGACGGTGGTCACCAAAGAGAAGAACAAGAAGGGTGAGCCGACCTTCATCCACAGACCTCTGTACCGTTAAATAAAATTCTCCAACAATGATTCATGTATGAAGAAAGCGAATAATGTTGGACTAAGTGATATTTTTTTATAATAAGGGGCTGTTCACACAGAATGTTTTATTCCTCTCTAATGCACTGCTTTTCTATTGTTTTTAATGTAAACATCTTTTAGGCCGCCGCATTTTTCTAGACGCTGTGTGAAGTTGAAAGATCATAAACTTTCACATGCAGCACAGCTCATCACTGTCAGTTCCATAGCAGTAGACCAATCAGAAGAGCTTGGAGGCGGGGCAACCATTGCGAGCTTCTGTTTATAGTAGAAAGTTGGCATGACAACTGTTTAATTGACCATTATATAATGGCGGAAGAGGCGCTCATTGTGGTTTGTCCAGATATCCTGAGTCATAACATATTGGTTTCCTTGTTCTGATGGGTCCGTTTCTTTCTTTATTACATTACTTTCATAATATCGTGTCTCATGGATTTTACGCTACAATGCACTTTTTTAAACCTATTCCTGAGTGTCGTGCCTTTTGTTCCGCCCCCCAATTTTGATATGTCCAGTATAGTTACTAAACACAACCCTTTTTGCTGATTGCCAGTGTAACCTCGCCGATCCTACACCACCCAACCTTCTCCAAGCTGAAATCAAACCGGCGACTCTTGACATGGGAGTCGGTTGCTCTAACAAGAAGGCTAAAAACCATGGTCCCTAGCGTCTGTCGCTAGAGCACCTTTAGAGGTCAAAGGAATGAGGTTTACCTGCATAGCACTTTGCTAGCTGGCCTCCACTACACTCATCCCCCTAATCTTCACTCCCATATGGGTCACGGCACCAATGTAACCCCGCCGGTCCTACACCACCCTACCCCCTCTGAGCTAGGATCAAACCGGCGACTCTCTGCATGGGAGTCGGTTGATCTAACAAGGAGGCTAAAGACCATGGACCCTAGCGTCTGTCGCTAGAGCACCTATAGAGGTCGAAGGGCCTCCGCTACACTCACCCCTCTAATCCTCACTCCCATCTGGGTCACGGCACCAATGTAACCCCGCCAGTCCTACACCACCCAACCCCCTCCGAGCTGGGATCGAATCGGCGACTCTCAGCATGGGAGTCGTTTGCTCTAACAAGGAGGTTAAAGATCATGGACCCTAGTGTCTGTCACTAGAGCACCTTTAGAGGTCAGCGGAGCGAGGTTTACCTGCAAAGCACCTTGTTAACTGGCCTCCGCTACACCAGCAAGGGTGTTTTTTGGGTTAAACACTGTAAGTGATTTTAGAAAAACGCTTTGATTAGTGAATATTTAGGTGAAAACAAGACTGTTTATGTGCTAAACATTTGTAAAAGTTGATCCCAAATGAATCAGAGTAACATATTGGGCCTATCACACACCCGGTGCAATGTGGCAAACGTGTTTTTTGCTAGTTTCACCTGAAAGACCTGCTCTGAAAGACCACTCCATTGAACAACTAAATCAGGGGTGTCCAAACTCGGTCCTGGAGTGCCGGAGTCCTGCTGAGTTTAGCTCCAACTTGGTTCAACACACCTGCCAGGAAGTTTCTAGTACATCTAGTAAAGCTTGATTAGCTGGTTCAGGTGTGTTTGATTAGGGTTGGAGCTAAACTCTCCTGGACACTGGCCCTCCAGGACTGAGTTTGGACACCCCTGATCTAAATCAATGATCTAAAGTCAATGTAAAGTACATGTTGCTTATTACACACACAGGGAGGCACAGCAACACATAAATATTTTTGTTGCTGGTTGATTGATTGGGTCCCCTAATAGTAACTCTGGGGGCCCCAAAAGGGCATGAGCCCTTAGAATCGTCCTTAAGGTTGATTTATACTTCTGCGTCAAGCGCACGTGTAACCTCCGGCGCAGCCTTCGCACAGTCGCATAGCTCTCGCCGTGGCTGATGCGCACCTCTCAAAAAAATGTAACTACACGTCGCAACGACGCGTAGCACAAGCTCTGTGATTGGTCACCTTGGCATCGGTGACGAGCATGGGTGATGCTGAGAGCTGTGAGCCTGATGGAGCGAGTGTTTACAAGTGTCGAGTCCCGTGAAGGAGCTCCAGATGGAGCCTTTTGTTTTGTGTTCTTACCTCAGAATGAACGAGTTTTAGCTACCTGTAGCATTCAGGAAAAAGCAAAACACTCGTGAAGCAACTCAACACAGAAGAACAAAACATACTGCCAGCTAGCATTTAAGTGTTATTGCAGAGCAACACAAACATTTAGACAATCACTAAAATGGCACAATTTGTATCAAAATTCTAAAAGGGTCAGTTTCAACGAGTTATAAAACATTATTTGTGTGGTATTTATAGCTGAAACTTCACATACACACTCAGAGACCTATTTTACATCTTGTAAAATAAGATGTAAACTGAACATAACACCCAAAACATACCTATAACTCTCTAAGAGAATAAGGGGAACCCTTTTAGACTATGCGCCTGGTGCACAGGCTGTTTTACCTTTACTTAAATTAGCAAAACTGCATTCTGACATGCCCTAAGTGCACCCAAGGGCTTTAGACCATGTGCATAGTTCGCTAAAATAGATCCCATTGAGACAGAAATCAGTACGCTGTTCTCCTTTTTGCAGTTCCCACTATTTTCCTTGGGAAGAAGCCTAAAGAGAAGGAGATGGACTGTAAGAGTCAAGTGATCGAGGGCATCAGTCGTCTCATCTGTTCAGCCAAACAGCAGCAGACCATCCTGAAAGGTACATTACAGCCAGAAATCTACCACAATGTTAGCTAAACCAGTGTTTCCCAACTCTGCTCCTGGAGGCACACCAACAGTACATATTTTGGATGTCTCCGCTTATCTGACCCATTAACTTCCGGTTTTGCAGTCGCTTCTTATGTTCTGATGAGTTGATTCAGGTGTGTTTAATTAGGGAGAGGTTGAAAATTTGTACTGTTGGTGTGCCTTCAGGAACAGGGTTGGGAAACACTGAGCTAAACAACTGAATAGTACAGCAGAAAATAACCGTAATCCTCTTTTATTTCCAGTCACTATTGATGGAGGAGAGTGGAACGACGTGAAGTTCTTCCAGTTAGCCGCGCAGTGGCCGACTCACGTCAAGTATCTGCCGGTGGGATTATTCGGCTACAGCAAACCGGCCTCCTAGAACCTCCCACTTTCTCAACCCTGCCTCTTCAACTTCCAAACCGATGCCCCATTGCACACCGGTCCCACCACTTAAAGAATGCTGGCCGATCAGAGTTGAGATAGGACTCTCTCCTGTGACAGACGGTCTGCTGGGAAGGTGGAGTTGAAGACGCTCCATAGACTTTTATCAGCGCTAGTCACTTTTATTTATCAAAGGTCCCAGAGCCACTTATGGGGGCCAAGCACAAATTTGGATACACCACCTGTCAGTCATCAGCCTGACTATATAACAGCATGACACTGCTTAATGATTCACCTCGAAAATGACCCATAACATCGCTAATGTCTTTTGTCATTGGCCGCATAACCAGCATAAACAACAAATGCAGCCAAAATCTACCATGGTAACTGTATTTGCCAAAATATATATATTTAAAGAGACAGTACACCCAATAATTCCATTTCTGTTGTCTTTTACACTTGATTAACTCAAAGGAAGATATACAGTAACACTTTACTTGAAGGGGTGTTCATAAGACTGTCATGACACATTTATAATCATGACATGACACACGGCATAAATATTAATGAGATTTTATGCATGCTTATGTCATTTGTCTTTAAGTGTCAGTTATGTCATGTTAAATGCAAAGATGACATTGTTTGAAATGTCTTTATAACAACTAGACATGACTTGTCATAAATCTGTCATAAACATCACTGTCACGAGATCATTATAAGTGTCATGAATATAAACATATGACATTTATTTACATTTTAATGACAAATTACATAGTTGAGGTCAGGAAGAATGACACACAAAATGCATGACACAATTATAAAGGTCTAATGAAAATAATGTTTATGGCAGATTTATGACAACTTATGATGTCTTAATGTCAAGTTGTCATAACAAATAAAAGACAGTTTGTGATGTATTTATATCAAGTTGTTGTAACAAAGACATCTCAAAAAATGTCATCTTTCCATTAAAAAGACATAACTGAGCTAATGACACTTTATGACAGTTGTCATAAGCAAACATAAAGTGTCATTTATATTCATGATGTGTCATGATCATAAACTTGTCTTATGAACACCGCCTTCAAGCAAAGTGTTGCCAGATATGGTTTTCGAAAGTATATCTGGTAACACTTTATCAGAAGGGGTGTTCATAAGATTGTCATGACACATTTATAATCATGACATGACACACGGCATAAATATTAATGAGATTTTATGCATGCAATTATTTAGTGTTGAACTGAAGAGTTAATGTTCATTTTTGGGTGAACTGTCCCTTTAAATTAATTCATAACAAATGACTATGGGGGCTTTCGGAGTGGAAGTGGTGGATTCTATGATTACCATGGTCATTTTTTTGTAAACAATGTTTTCGTCCCGTTTGAAGAAACTAAAAGCACCAATTGATATTTTAAAACTATAAAAGCTCACTTTTTTATCAAGTGGGCGGAGTTACATGCCAATGCCACACCCATTCATTGGAGGCGGGGCTATAAGATGCCCATCAGCCGACTGATGAGTTTTGCAAACATCCTAGCAAAAAAATTATCAGCTTTTGTTCTGTCCTCCCCCCCTTTCCTCTAAATGCATTGTTGACCTGCATGTCTTAAACTACATCACCCATAATGCACCAAGTTAACAAGCGTAATTTTAACACTAGTTCATCTGCGCACATGCTGGCGTTTCATTTACAGAAGGCTGAAATCAAATACTAGTTCACATTTATATGAAGGTAATCTCTGTCAACTAGAATAATTTCCTTTAAGTTTTATAGTGGTTTTACACTCAGTATGCTTTTACGTGTCAGTTCATCATTTGTTTTTTAAAAGTGTCCTTTTAGCTTAAGTATGTAGCTCATCTAAATGTTTTTATTTAGTTTTTTGTAAAACCATCTCCAAAGATCTCTGGCCAATCAGAATGTAAACATTACAGGATTAAGAAGAGCTAGTCGCCTTCTAAACATGAAGATTTAATGACAGAAAACAAATCAGCCTGACATTGATATTGGATGAGTATGAAAACTGAGGAGGATGTACTTGTATTGCTTCTGTTGGTTCTCACGTGCATCTTTACAGATGGAAACCGGTTTAGGGCTTCATGTTTGTCAAATGCTATGCACTAAAAATTGCCTTCATTTCTTCATATCTTCGTCTAAAGCACAAGAAAATGCCCAGTTAAAACACACGATTCATGCGTAATGCCTGTATGCGCCTCAAAAATGATTTTCTTACTTAATATCTTTGTTTAATTTCATATTGTCAAGTGCTAATCTGAATATTCTTAAACCAATAATATCAACCTTATTCACTGTAAAAAGCAATTAGTTGACCTATCTTTAAAAAAGTGAGTAAACACATTGCTTTTAAAACGATTGGTTGACTTTACTTAAAGTGAGTGAAATCATTGCTTTTAGAGCGATTAGCTGACTATACCTAATAAAAGTGAGTAAACTCATTGCTTTTAAAGCGATTAGTTGACTTTACTTGATACAAGTGAGTAAACTTGTTGGTTTTAAAACAATTAGTTGACTTAATGAAAGTTAGTAAACTTGTTGATTTTAAATTGATTAGTTGAATTTACTTAATAAAAATGTGTAAACTGATTGGTTTTAAAGCGATTAGTTGACTTTACTTTTAAAATGTGAGTAAATTAGTTGATTAAAGCGATTAGTTGGCTTTACTTAATACTTTACTTAACAAAGGTGAGTAAACTAATTAGTTTTAAAGCGATTAGTTGACTTTACTTGATAAAAGTGCATGTTGCTTTTAAAGCGATTAGTTGACTACTCAGTAAAAGTGAGTAAATTTGTTACTTTTATTAAGCAGTTGACTAATCGCTTTAAAAGTGAGTTAACCCATTGCTTTTAAAGTGATTAGTTTCCATTACTTGATAAAAGTTAGTAAACCCATTGCTTTAAGTTTTATTAGTTAACTTAATAAAATTGAGTAAACTTATTGGTTTTAAAGTGATTAGTTGACTCTTAAAATTTGAGTAAATTAGTTGCTTTTAAAGCGATTAGTTGATTTTACTTAATAATTTACTTAACAAAGTGAGTAAACTGATTAGTTTTAAAGCGATTAGTCAACTTAATAAAAGTCAGTAAACCCATTTTTTAAAGCGATTAGTTGACTTTACTTAATAAAAGTGAGTAAACTTGTTCTTAAAGCAATTAGTTGACTTTACTTGATAAAAATCAGTAAACTCGTTGCTTTTAAAGTGATTAGTTGACTTTACTTGATAAGTGCGTAAACTTATTGCTTTTTTTTAAAGCGATTAGTCGACTTTACATGAAAAAGTGAGTAAACCTGTTGCTTTTAAAGCAGTTAATCGAATTTACTTGATAAAAGTTAGTAAACTTGTTGCCTTTAAAGCTATTTGTCGACTTAATAAAAGTGAGTAAACTCGTTGGTTTTTCAAGGCGATTAGTCGACTTTACTTGATAAAGGTTTGTAAACCTGTTGCTTTTAAATTGATTAGTTGACTTTACGAAAGTGCAGAAACCTGTTGTAACTCTGAACTGTTAAGTTGACTTAAGTACATTTTTTATAATTAAGCACATAGTTTATTTGCATAATAATTTTAAGGCAATGGGTTTCCTCAAATTTTTTCAGTAAATTCAAGTAATCGCTTTAAAAGCAATGGGTTTACTCACTTTCCTAAATAAGGTCAACTAATTGCTTTTTACAGTGTTGTTTTCAAATGTAAAAAAAATATATAAAAATTAAAAGTAAAATAATCCATAAAACAGACTTAATATCTGTAGTAATTTTTGCTTTGAAATGTATCTCAAATTTACAAATGGACAAACATAAAACACAAATATTAAGTAAGAAAATAATTTCTTGCAGTACACTCATGAGCTAAACGGCTAATTAGTGTCCATTTTAGAGCTACAGCTTCCCTTTATTTTTTTAATGGAGCTTGTTACAACACTGCTAACGGCAGCTTTCACAAAAGTAACGTGGTTTATTTTTATTTATTTCGTCTTGAACTTTGTGAGGTATTCTTGTGAGTGGTAGATGAAGCAGCTAACAAAATGTCACTGAAATGTGGTTTAAAATAATAGCAAAACAAACAACTATAAAAACTATCTATGAAAATGATGTCGTGCCACAGTTTAGAGTGAAACCAGTGTGTTGTGCGAGTGTGTGTGTTTGTGGACAGTAGTGCTCACTGGTTTGATTAGTCTGTGGTGTTAATTGAAATATACGCTCTTCACTTCAGTCAGTCTTTCAACACAGCCGACTTCTATAACTGCTTATCAATTATTATATAATGATCGTGTTACATAATTGATCTGTTGAACTCCTATTGTAATTATTAAATCACTTTCAAACTGAAAGGATGAAACTCGTCAAAAAATAATAATAATAAAATAACATGTCCAAGTCATATTTCACCACAAAAATTGGATGAAAGAAAAATATATTTGATTTAAAATTAATCCACATTTAGGATTTTGCATTGCCACATGATTTTATTGCAGTTATGTGAAAAATAAATATTTGCATACACAATTAAATTCACACTGACTTTTAAAGGAAATATTAGGATTTTTTTTTTTTACTTTTGCTCATGTGATTCGAATATAATTATTTTTCAGATTTTTTTTGGGTGATTTATGACCTGGATGATCGTTCTAATCTAAATAACATGTCATGTTGTCTGGGATGAAAATAGTGTTTGTGTGGTTAAAAAGTATTAAGAACAAGTATTAAAATCAAGATGGGTCAATTAGAATTTAATTTGTTTTTACAAAGAATCTTAGCAACAGTTTGGAAATGTGAGTGAATTTCTGTGTGTGTGTGTGTGTGTGTGTGTGTGTGTGTGTGTGTGTGT
>CAIGQZ010032222.1:8933195-8982203 GCA_903798205.1 Danio tinwini | reverse complement strand
GTGCGCGCGCATTAAACGTTTTTTTTTCCCACCCAAAAGGGTGATTAGTTGACTTGACTTTTTTAGTTAGTAAACTTGTTGCTTTTAAAGTGATAAGTTGACTTTACTTAAAAAAGTGAGTAAACCTGTTGCTTTAAATGAATTATTTGACTTTACGTTAAAAGGTGAGTAAACTTGTTGTTTTTAAAATGATTAGTTAACTCTATAAAAGTGAGTAAATGCGTTGCTTTTAAATCGATTAGTTGACTTAATAAAGTGAGTAAACTTGTACTTTTAAAGCGATTAGTTGACTTTGCTCGTTAAGAGGTGAGCAAACTCGTTGCTTTAAAATCGATTAGTTGACTTAATACAGTGAGTAAACCTGTTGCTTTTAAAGCGATTAGTTGACTTTGCTTAAAAGTGAGTAAACATGTTGCTTTTAAAGTGATAAGTCGACTTTACTTAATAAAAGTGAGTAAATCCATTGGGTTTAAAGTGATTAGTTGACATAAAAAGTGAGTAAACTCGCTGCTTTTAAAGTGATCAGTTG
Organism: Danio tinwini; assembly: GCA_903798205.1. Lineage (NCBI taxonomy): Eukaryota > Metazoa > Chordata > Actinopteri > Cypriniformes > Danionidae > Danio > Danio tinwini. The sequence continues at coordinate 8,981,674 of CAIGQZ010032222.1, read as the reverse complement.
ATTTTACTTAATAAAAGTGAGTAAAATTGTTGGTTTTAAAGTGATTAGTTGACTTTATCTAATTAAAGTGAGTAAACTTGTTGCGTTTAAAGAGATTAGTTGACTTAATAAAAATGAGTAAAATCGTTGCTTTTAAAGTAATCGGTAGACTTTACCTAATAAAAGTGAGTAAACTCGTTGGTTTTAAAGCAATTAGTCGACTTAATAAAAGTGAGTAAATCCATTGGGTTTAAAGAGATTAGTTGACTTAATAAAAGTGAGTAAACTCATTGCTTTAAAAGCGATTAGTTGACATTACCTAATAAAAGTGAGTAAACCCATTGGTTTTAAAGCAATTAGTCGACTTTACTTGATAAAGGTGAGTAAACTCATTGGTTTTAAATCGATTAGTTGACTTTACTTAATAAAAGTGAGTAAACTTGTTGCGTTTAAAGTTATTGGTTGACTTTAAAACGTGAGTAAACTGGTTATAACTTAAAACTGTTAAGTTGAATTAACTTAATTTTATAATTACGCACACCATTCATTTAATTACCAATTTTCAGGCAAAGCATTAACTCAAAATTTTTAAAGGGAAGTCAACTAATCACCTCAAATACAACAAGTTTACTCACGTTTTTAAGTAAACTCAACTAATCGCTTCAAAAGCAACAGATTTACTCAATTTTAAAAAAATAAATTCATCTTTTGAAAGTTTATAGACTTTATATAACAAAAACAACCCCTTTAGATGTTGAGAATAAACAGCGAAAACCACACACTAAATTTTTGACAAGCTTATATAAATGCTCTGTATTTTGCCCCACTTGCTATCCGCGTTTAACCTTGCATGATCAGCGAAGGCACAACAACTTGCAACAAACTTCAGATGGAAAAATATATAATAATCACAATAAACGGCAACTATTTTAAAGACCGAGTTGAAAATTTTATACGTTTCTTGAAGGGGGAATAAAAAAAAAGAAGGGGCAAAAAAGCAGAAATACAAGTGTCACTGCCAAAGAGTGTCAGCTGTTACATTTTGTTGATGTGTTTTATGTTTTTTTTTGTATGTATGTATGGAGAAATGACGTTCAGTATTTGTGGAGCAGTCTGGAACGGGATTGTACCAAATTATTTTTCATTTCAGCAACTATTGATTTCCGTTTGGTCTCTCGAACATGGCCTGTGTCATTATGCGTGTGCTGTTGAGTCTGTTTTTTGCCTGTCCTCGTACCTCTGTGTGTACCCGTATTGATTCGTCATGTGAAAATTATACGAAAAAAAAACAACAATGAAATGGATTTAAGCGTTCTGATTGGTCGACTACTTATCCCAACAGCCAATCAGAATGCGAGCCACTTCACCCAATATATTTTTGTCAGTGTAATCTGTTAGAGATATTATTATGCCACAAGCCGAGGGCGTAATATTATTTAGCTGTGAACGATGGAGAAGCCGAGCTTGTGAATGAGATACGTATTTTTGCACATGCATTTATTCTCTTTTCGCAGTCTTCAGCTCTTTGCCTTTTTGCCTTTAGACAAAAAAAACGCTTGTACATATCCAAAGTGCTTGTAATATTGAACTCATGTTCCTTTATCGTGTGTTATTAGTTTTTTATTTGACATGTTTTGTAGTACCGCTTTTTCATATATTGAGTTGTCAATCAATAGATGTGGTTATGGACAGTGGAAGTGTTACTTGTATCCTTTTTTTTATTTAATAAACACCTGATTTGTATTATGCCCGGTGTCGCTTGTGGGGTTTTTTTTTGGTGTTACAGAATGAAAAATGGTATTTATTTTATATTTTACAAAAAATTATTTAATAATTTTTTTAATTCATTAACTAAATTGGTTAACAAACTACAACAACGCCAATAATAAAGTAAATTCTGCGCAAACAGGAAGTTGCAGACTTTTATTTCAGTATGATGATGTAATTCCATGTGTTTCATAGGCTTTGAGAAGGCATTGGACCAAGTCCCTCGTGGCATTCTGTGGGAGGTGCTCTGGGAGTATGGGGTCAGAAGTGCTCTGTTAAGGGCTGTTTTGTCCCTGTATGAACAGAGTAGGAGTTTGGTTCGCATTGCCAGCAATAAGTCAGACCTGTTTCCAGTGCATGTTGGACTCCATCAGTGCTGCCCTTTGTCACAGGTTCTGTTCATAATTTTTATGGAAAGAATTTTAATGCACAGCCTTGGGCTGAAGGAGGTCCGGTTCGGGGAGCACAGACGATGTTGTTCTGTTGGCTTCATCACACATGGACCTTCAGCATGCACTGGGGTGGTTTGCTGTCGAGTGTGACGCAACTGAGATGAGAATCAGCTCCTCCAAGTCTGAGGCCATGGTGCTCCACCCTAAAAAGGTGGTTTGACATCTCCAGGTTGGAGGAAAGTCCTTACCCCAGGTGGAGGAGTTAAAGTATTTTGGGGTTTTGTTCAAGAATGAAACATGAGATTGACAGTCAGATCAGTGCAAAGGCAGCAATAATCCAGTCAATGTACTGGTCCATTGTGGTAAAGGAGCTGAGCCAAAAGGCAAAGCTCTTGATTTACCGGTCAGTCTACGTTCCTACTCCTCCCTACTTTGTGTTATGACTCAAAGGAACAAGATTTTGGATGCAAGCGGCCGAAATGAGTTTCCTTCGCAGGATGGCAGGACACACCCTTATACATAGGGTGAGGAGCTCGGAGTAGAGCTGCTGCTCCTCCACATCGAGAGAAGTCAGCTGAGGTGGCTCGGGCATCTGTTTCAGGTGCCTCATGGATGCCTAGCTAGGAAGGTGTTCCAGGCATGTCCCATCAAGAGGAGGCCTCAGGGAAGACCCAGAACATGCGGGATGGACAATGTCTCTTGACTGGCCTGGCAATGCCTTAGGACAGGGGTGCTCAACCCTATTCCTGGCAATCTACCTTCCTGCAGTTTTCAGTTGCAGCCCTTATCAAACACACCTGCCTGTAATTATCAAGTGCTCCTCACGTTCTAAATAATTGGTTCAGGTGTGTTTGATCAGGGTTGAAGCTGAAATCAGCTGGAAGGTTGTTCGCCAGGAACAGGGTTGAGCACCCCTGCCTTAGGATCCCCCAAAGGAGCTGGAAAAAGTGTCTGGGTAGAGGGAAGTCTGGGTTTCTTTAATGAGACCGCTGCCCCCATGAACCGGCCCCAGATAAGCAGAAGAAAATGGATGAATGAATGATAAATTTCCAACAAAAATTGAATGTTTGAATTATTATTATTTTTTTCATTAAATAAAGCACAATTTATGGTACATAAACTATACTATAGTAAAATACTTGCATCAATCTGTTTAATATTGTAGGGTATATTATACTACAATATACACAGTTTACTGTAGTAAAAACTAAAATACTCTACAGTATTACAGTTAATCAGTTCACTATAGTTAGGCTAATACTACAGCACATTATATTATTAATTTACAAAGCAGTCTACATTTTCCATGTACACTTATGGATCAAAAACACTATAGTATTATTTATATGAAGGTGCTTTTGGATTTAAATGATTTTGGTTTCCAAATACTGGTCAGATAGAAAGGCAATAGTAACTCAAATCAACACTCGTTACAACCGAGGTCTGCAAAAGAGCATCTCTGAACACACAACACATCCAACCTTGAGGCAGATGGGCTACAGCAGCAGAAGACCACACCGGGTGCCACTCCTGTCAGCTAAGAACAGGAAACTGAGGCTGCAATTCACACAGGCTCACCAAAATTGGACAATAGAAGATTGCAAAAACGTTGCCTGGTCTAATGAGTCTCCATTTCTGCTGCGACATTCAGATGGTAGGGTCAGAATTTGGCGTCAACTTGTATCAACGGTTCAGGCTGGTGGTGGTGGTGTAATATGTCCATCCCTTTATGACCACAATGTCTCCATCTTCTGATGGTTACTTCTAGCAGGATAACACACCATGTCATAAAGCGTGAATCATCTCTGGTTTCTTGAACATGACGATGAGTTTCCTGTACTCAAATGGCCCCCACAGTCACCAGATCTCAATCCAATAGAGCACCTTTGGGATGTGGTGAAACGGGAGATTCGCATCATGGATGTGCAGCCGACAAATCTGCAGCAACTGTGTGATGCTATGATGTCAATAAGGACCAATATCTCTGAGGAATATTTCCAGTATCTTGTTGAATCTATGCCATGAAGGATCAAGGCAGATCTGAAAGCAAAAGGAGGTCCAACCCGGTACTAGTAAGGTGTACCTGATAAAGTGGCAGGTGAGTGTACAATTCAATTCAATTCAATTCATCTTTATTTGTATAGCGCTTATACAATGTAGATTGTGTCAAAGCAGCTTCACATGGAAGTTTATAGTGAATTGAAAAGTGTCAGTTCAGTTTTCAGTGTTTAAGTTCAGTTTAGTTTAGTTTAGCTCAGTTCAGTGTGGTTTAATAATCACTACTGAGAGTCCAAACACTGAGGAGCAATTCCATCGATGCGCAGCTCTACAGATCCCGAACCATGCAAGCCAGTGGCGACAGCGGCGAGGAAAAAACTTCACCAATTGGCGAAAGTGAAGAATTTAAAAAACCTCGAGAGAAACCAGGCTCAGTTGGGCACGACCATTTCTCCTATGGCCAAACGTCTTGTGCAGAGCTGCAGTCTAGGCGCAGTAGCTGGACCTCCGCGAAGACACGTCTGTCCTTGGAGCATCACAGGAATCAGTCTTATGCTCTCCATCATGACCACCACAGCAGCAGCTCAGGATACGGCCTGGTCCGGGAGCCTTGGGATCGTCTCGTCGCTGGTCTTGGATCGCATCAGTGGCACTGCATAGTCTGAGGGCCTCGAGATGAGTACCCCCAGGTGGAAATACAGAATAAGGAGAATAATTAGCGTAGCTGCTGTTCATAGTGTATATAAACAAGAAGCAAAATCGTGTGTGGGGCACATCATGCGTCACACCGCTATGTAATGCACTGAGTGTATGCTTTGCTAAAAAGATAGGTCTTTAATCTAGTTTTGAAGAGTGAGAGTGTGTCTGAGCCTCGGACATTATCAGAAAGGCTATTCCAGAGTTTAGGGGCCATAAATGAGAAGGCTCGACCTCCTTTACTCGATTTAGCTATTCTAGGTACTACAAGAAGCCCTGAGTTTTGAGATCTTAAAGAGCGGGTTGGATTGTAGCGAGACAAGAGGTTGGTTAGATAAACAGGAGCTAGATTATTTAAGGCTTTATAGGTAAGAAGCAATATTTTAAATTCAATACGAAACTTAACAGGCAGCCAGTGTAAGGAGGATAAAATTGGGGTGATATGATCATATTTTCTAGACCTGGTAAGAACTCTGGCAGCTGCATTTTGTACTAGCTGAAGTTTGTTAATAGAGGATGCTGGGCAACCAGCAAACAGAGCATTACAGTAATCCAGCCTAGAAGTCATGAAAGCATGAACTAGCTTTTCTGCATCTGAGATGGATAGCATATTTCGCAATTTAGCAATATTTCTTAGATGAAAGAAGGCAGTTTTTGTGACATGGGATATATGATTTTTAAAGGTTAAATTGCTGTCTAATATGACACCCAGATCTTTTATAGTAGAGCTAACGCTAACTTTGTATCCCTCTAATTGCAGGTCGAGTTGTGAAAACTGCTGTGTACAGGATTTAGGCCCAATAAGTAATAATTCTGTTTTGTCTGAGTTTAAGAGAAGAAAATTGTTGGTCATCCAGTCTTTAACATCTTTAATACACTCAGTTAGCTTAGACAGTTTAGACATCTCATCCGGTTTAGTTGAAATATATAATTGAGTATCATCTGCATAGCAGTGAAAACTGATCCCATGTTTTCTAATAATGTCCCCCAGGGGAAGCATGTATATTGTAAACAGCAGAGGGCCTAAAACTGATCCTTGAGGGACCCCGTACTTTACCAGTCTTACTTGTGAAAGTTGTCCATTAATATTCACAAACTGGTAACGATCAGCTAAGTATGACCTAAACCATTGAAGAGCCTGTTCTTGGACACCTGTAGAATATAAGCGGTCTATGAGAATATTGTGATCAATGGTGTCAAAAGCGGCGCTAAGATCTAGTAGAACTAATAGTGAGATGCACCCTTGGTCAGCAGCTAAGAGTAAATCGTTGGTTATTTTCACTAATGCGGTTTCTGTGCTGTGATGAGGCCTGAAACCTGACTGAAACACTTCAAAAATATTGTTCATCTGCAGAAAGGAGCATAATTGGGTAGAAATAACTTTTTCTAGTATTTTAGACATAAACGGAAGATTTGAAATAGGCCTATAATTAGCTAGGTTGCTGGGGTCCAGTTGTGGTTTCTTAATAATAGGTTTAATAACAGCTAGCTTGTAAGGATTTGGAACATGGCCTAAAGCTAAAGAAGAGTTGATAATGTTAAGGAGAGGTTCTCCTATAACAGGTAGCAAATCTTTCAGTAATTTTGTTGGAATTGGATCTAACATACATGTAGCTGGTTTGGAACTATTTATAACTTTATCTAGCTCTTCCTGTTCTATGATTTTGAAGCATTGTAGGTTATTATGATTCAGTGGAATGTTTACTGGATCTGGAGTATAAGGTGGTGCAGAAAGTTTAACATCTTCTATTTTCTGTCTAAAGTCTTCTATCTTATCACTGAAAAAATTCATGAAGTCATCACTACTAATATGCAGTGGGACATTTTGTTCCAAGGATGACTGATTATTTGTTAATTTAGCAATGGTGCTAAATAAAAATCTAGGATTGTTATGATTATTTTCAATCAGTTTGCGGAGGTGCTCAGCCCTGGCAGATTTAAGAGCCCTCCTATAGCTGGACATACTGTCTTTGTACGCAATTCTAAAAACCTCTAAGTTTGTTTTTTTTCCATTTACGTTCCAGGGCACGGGTTGCTGTTTTGAGAGCGCGAGTATGACTATTGTACCATGGTGTAGTTTTGTTCTCTCTAGCCTTTTTTAATTTAATGGGTGCCACCGTATTTAGTGTGCTAGTAAAGATGGCATCCATACTGCTGGTTACTACATCAAGGTCATTTACGTTTGCGGGTGTATTTCGAATTAAAGAAAGATCAGGTAAGTTACTTATGAATTCATCCTTAGTGGATGGAACGATAGTCCTACCAGGGCGGTATATTGGTGCAGATCTGATAATTTCAGGTGAACGCAGCTTATATAGCAAGAGGTAGTGGTCTGTAATATCATCACTTTGTGGTATAATGTCTACATCAAAGACCTCAATTCCGTAGGACAATATTAGATCTAATGTATGCTTTAAGCGATGGGTTGGACCAACCGCATTTTGTTTTATCCCAAGTGAATGTAGTAGATCCATAAAGGCGAGCCCTAGTGTATCATTGGAGTCATCTACATGGATGTTAAAGTCTCCTACAATTAGTATTTTATCAGTTTTAACTAGTAAGTCAGAAATAAAATCAGAAAACTCTTTTAGAAAATTGACATAGGGTCCTGGGGGTCTATATATGGTGATTATAGCAAGAGATATTGTAGGTTTTTGCATAATATCTGGTAGCATAACATTAAGAGCTAATACTTCAAAAGAGTTAAACATAAGTCTCTTTCTCTGACTAACATTAAGAATATCACTAAAGATTGATGCAACTCCACCACCACGACCAGTTTGACGAGCCTCAAACATGTTAGTACATGTTAGTTCTTGTCAACAAAGTACTAAAATACATCATTCTATTCATCATTATATAACAAAAGTATTTCACATATAGTGGTGGGTAAATGTATGTTTAATGCAATATTAAAGTGCTTTAAAATTAGCATTTTTATTCAATGTTTGATGTTATTTCAACTGAAACATGAAGAGAGGGCGGGGCATAGCGTAGCTCCTTCCCTTTTATCAGCCAATAGCATTTCGTTTTGATGTGTAAGAGGTGACGTCAAAAAAATAGTTGATCCATTTAGGCAGAAGTGCCACACAAGCTTTGGATGTTTACATCAGGTTCATATCGTCGCTAATTTTGCAACTGGAGCACACTAGCTTATAGATATCCTTGAAACTAACATACTAATACTAACATTTAAAAAAAGAACTTTAATTTAATTTTACGGCACCTTTAAAATGATAACTAAATGTGTTGGTAATGTAAAAGTATGTGTAATGTTATTTTTGTGGGTCTTTTTTGATTAGGATATGCTTAAGATTGCAATATTGTACTTTTATAACTAATGTTTTATAACTAATGTTAAGTAACACCGTTCACAAGCCACAAGCCACCCACTATGCGTTTATCGGGCACGCGCGCGCGCTCACCCAGTGCTGTCCGTCCACGCCCGGTTATGGAGGGCGGGGGTAGTAGTAACGTCAGCGCGCAGGGGGGCAGGCTGTGGATTCTGGGAGCACAAACACACATCAGCCATTTTTCCAGTTTGCTGTGCTCATCCCTTCACTTCAACACGAACATCCTCACACCGTCGAGTTAAAAGGAACGAGAAAAATGGACGAAGCGAAAGCGGGTCAGCAAACGCACGCGCGGCGGTTTTGCTAATAAAAAACAAACAAACAAACACTCGATGGGACTCACACCATTTACCTGCAAAATCGCTTTTTGGACCGAATCTGGACATCTCTGAATCAATAAAACCATATTAGGAGTTTGAAACCCATCCATAAAGCAGTTTTAAAAAGGTATGTTCGTTTTGTCATTGATTAGCGATGATGCTAACCTGCAGCCAGTTTGAATGGAGCCAAGTTTAGCCCGGTCTGCTAAAAACAATAGCTGTTTGTACAATTAAATTGTGCTAAATGTTTAGCGTAAACGCGTATCTGTTACACTACAGTGTGTTTAGACCGTTTCAAAGAGCTTTTGTGATGCATTCGTTTTTATTCGTCGTCATCCAGACGATGATGCAGTGAATGTTGAATTAAAAATGTCTTAATTTTTCTAACGTTTTATGAGGATGTTCTTCATTTTGAGTGAATTAGATTCACTGTATGTGTGAGTCTTTATATTTTGAGTGGTTGGTTATGAGAGCAGGGCCTGCGTTTGTTTGTTGTGCAGGATGAGGGATGTTGTGGTGATGTTGCAGGTCACCTTGATGGATTTTTCCAGATTCCTCCAGATTTTTCCAGACTGCTTTTAGTAAATTTAGGGTGTAAATTCATCACATATAGGCTTATCATGTTTGTGAGGTGGTCTGCTGTGTTTTTGTGCTGGTGGTCTCGTGGTTTGGGGTGATTGTCTTCGCTGGTGCTGCATTGCAGTCAATAGGCGTGTTGACCGATTAAGGGTGCCTCTGCTGGACGCAGGTGGAAGTACATGTCAAATAAACTTAGGAAGATGTTAGCAATGTCATCAAAACACTGCACTTCACCTTATCGTGTTACTGCAGTCATTTTGAAGTGAAATATATTGAATACATTAATATTGTTGTAACGTGCTGTTGGGGATTTTTTCATCCACTCCTAAGTGATTTTGAGGCTAAATTTGCCCACGTTTTTCAGCAAATGGAATGATTTTTGGTGACACCTTATTTTGACACATTTTGGGAAATGCAAGAATGCTTGATTATATGGTGTCATGGCTTTGCAATCAAAAATGTCATTATAATGGAAGTCATTTAGGCAAAAATAACCCACAAATAACGAAAGGGTGGTAAATTTGAACAATTCACAAGAGTTAATTTGTGTTTAGTATAAAACACATACATGTATCATATATAAACTATTTTTAGCCTTCCTGAAATTTCAGATTTTTCAGATATTTTTAGATATCTTACAACAGAGAAATAGTGTTTTAACGTAATAGTTTTAATAATAACCCATTTTGTTTCTCTTTGTCTTGCTTTGATAAACATCCCTTTTACAAATATTTGCCAAAGAATTAAGATTTCACATGCTAATCATTTTGTCGTCTTTTAAAGACTTCAACTGCATGTATTTGTGTGTTTATATGTAAATATATCTAGCAAATATGATTAAATATGCAGTAAATCTACTTGTATAGTTCAATGATAAATTTATTTTCACATTCATAATTGTTAAGCACTTTTTATTGTCATTTTGTTATATATTTTTGTCATTTTTATAAGGTTAAGTTTTCTATAATTTCTATTTTAGCGTTATCAGTTATCAGTAACGATTTAATATGTAACAGGGTTCAACGCTAAGGATATTTTCTACTGGCCCCACAAAAACTAAAAAATAAATAAAATGATGTGTCAAAGATAATGTCTGCGAATGTAGAATTAAAAAAGTGTTAATAAATGTATAATGAGCAAAATTCTAAATGTTATGCCAACAAAAAGAGCAGTATAGAAAATGTGCAGATATTTTATTGCAGTTCTAAATAATTTACCAAATTATGGCAAACTGACGGAAAACTGTGCAAAACAATACTACTTTTTTTCCATCGTGTTGTACCCACATACGACATTTAAGTTCTTGCTTCCAAGACATTGGAAACAGACATTTTCTTTTAGCTGTTTGGGTATTATGACTTCTAAGGATCAATAATTGCGTATACCCTCGGTATACTAATTTGTTTTTCTGATTAGACTTCCCTTGTATTCGCGTCCCTTTTAACTGTATACCAAATGTTTATTATTTTTTTTACTTGCATCTTATTTGTTGCAATCAGTGCATTTTTGTTTAATTTGCGCCATTCCCCGCCCCCTGACGACCGCAGCAGCTGGGAGAAAATTTCGTGAGTTTTTCGATAACGACGACAAGTCAACTAAATGATGTCTCGCTGAAACACTGAGGTAAAATTATTTTTAAAAAGCATGGGCATCGCTTTAGCCCCCTATATTTCTATTCAGTGCCTCTAAATGTTTAGCGATTTCCTCATGAACTGTACACTACTAAATGATCACCTCAGTCCCCTTTAAATTTGATATGAAAACGGCGGCAGACTTCCGCTCCTCCGTTTTCAACTCGTTTTTCGTTTAATCAGCAGACCACAGCTTTGCAGAGCGAGAGCAGAAGGTGTGTTTATCTATAGATTGTTATAATATCTGCATATTTGCAGTTCTTTGCTATAGAAACACTTGTATCACATGTACCAATCGGGTTTCCCCATCTACTGTTTCCTCGGCGCTCCCCTCATCATCACAGCTGTTCCTCCAACAAAAATGCAACTCTTAATGAACATTTATTATCAATTAACTATGATTATAAAACACATTACAGTGCATGTGGCATTATATATCATACATTCATGCACAGGATTAAACAGTGACCGAAGCACTCAGTGAATGTCCTCATTTTAACTGCATATCAGAGTGAGATCAGAGTGAAATATTGTGTTGTACCTTTGTTAAAAATTATTTACTATTATGACTTATTATTATAGTGAAATATGAAAATGAGCCTGGACATTTTTTAACATGTTTATATTTGTCATTTTGAAGAAAGTGCTAGTTCTATTTAAAACATGGAAAAAAACACTTGAGTATAGGCTAGTATTTGAGTTTTTGAAGAAAAAAAACTTTATTTTCCTAATAAATATATATATTAGCTAAGCATAAATCATTGAATAGGATTAGGCTATTAGCATATCGCTTTAAAATGAACCAATTTGTTTAAATATTTTTCCTTTTTTAATGGATAATTCATTTAAAAAAAAGTAAAATTGTCATCCTTTACTTGTTCCAAATCGATTTGTCATTTTTTTTAATTTTGTTTAACACAAAAGAAGATATTTTAAAGAAAGCTGGACACCTGTAACCATTAACTTCATTAGTATGTTTTTTCTTTCAATAGTTACAGGTAGCTTATGTTAAAAATAAATAATATATATATATGTGTGTGTGTGTGTTTCTTCGTTTCTTTGCCTACTTTAAAAATTTGTGTTGGGTGGGTAATAGTACACCACTTTTTTTTTTAGGGCTACACCACTGAATAAGATGTACTTGTGTTTATTCAGTTAAACATCAATGTTAAACTGTAGGCCTGCATAAGCTCCAAACAGCGATTTCATACTTGCTTTTGATGTATGTACATACAGAAAATGCTGCTTCGCAAAGGCAAGTTCACAGAGCCCTGACGGTGAGTCAAGCATTGAGTATGTTTACATAGCCAACAATACTTTAATACGATTTTAATATGATTAAAACAATACTCTGATTAAGAGTCTACCAAGTAAACAGCAATTTTTGATTACCTTAATGCGACTAAAGTTATAACTCAACTAAACAGAAATGGAATTAAGACGTGGAGTATGCAGATATTAGTTGCATTACTGACAAACTATTAACATCATGTAGGACTTTTCGCCATATTTTCCAACAAGATCCACATAGCCGGCTGTCAGTAAAGCACGCACACACACACACATACAGACGCACACACACAGACGCACACACCGCAAAATGCAAAAGTTTTTTTTTTTCTTCTCATTTGGCGTGCATTATTAAGTTCCATAACACTCTAACCAGTTCTTACTCATTATTTGCGTCTAATACCAGAGTTTTTCACGGCGCACGAATGAAATGTTCGTGAGTTAAAGTGAAACTGCCAAACTACAATTAAAGTCAGACGGTCAGACAGTGCAGACGGTCACGGAGCTTAACTAACTGCTGTGCTGCCATAGACTGTGAAAGACTGGCAGCGTGTCTGTGATGTACGTCATCACGCAGGTGACATCATGCTCTTTCTGACAGCTGAGCACTGAAAATCATTCAGTGACAAGTGATACATGTATAAGATTTTATGTGTTAATATATGTATATATATATATATATATATATATATATATATATATATGCAAATTTATACCAAAATACCAGAAATGGGTTCAAAAATCATATCACCGTTATTGAAAAAAATCTATTACGATATATATTGATATCGAATTATTGTCCAGCCCTATTCTTGAATTTTCTCATGGTGCATCATGGGATGGCGAAGCATCCATTAGATGCGCACTTCGGAATCTCACCGGAAGTAGTAGGTCATCCGGGTACTTACTGTTTTTTGAATTCTATAAATTCAGACATACAACTCGGCTCGCATGCTGTTTTTAGCGTACTATATAGTATGGAGATTTCGGAGACAGCCATTGTGTTCAAAGCTGAAAAAAGTTTTAGTTTTTCACCCAGACATTTAAAAAGAATATATTTTAGAGCAGTAATCACAATACCGTGATATTTTTATCCAAGGTTATCATAGCGTTAGAATCTTATACCGGTCTATGCCTAGCTGAATATAATAACGTGTGGTTAATTATTATTCATAGTTCATTGATTATCATTTCAGGTAGGGTTGGGCGTTGTTGACCAATTTAGCATCGTACGATGTCTAATGTGAAACATCGCGATGGACGATGGCATCGTCTTCATAAGTGGAGATGAATTAATTATTTATGACTAATTAATTAATTCATAACAAATTAATTATTTGTAGCCTACCATTTCAACTACAGTACCTGACCCGCATGGTCTTTGGTTTTACCCATAACCAGAGCCAGACGGAATCTGTGGACGTTTTTTGATATTTTTGTGGAGAATTTTGGTAAAAAATCTGTGGATTTCTGCGGAATTCTTTTGGGAGTATCATAACTAAAACCTTAATATGTGTAATAAAAAATAATATCTTTTTAACTTTTATTTAATGTTTAAAATGCAAATCCAACTAGCTTCACTTTATTTGGTAAACAAAGCAAGTCTCTCATATAATATATCTACTAAAAGACAGAAAATATTACTGTACAAACTGCATTGTACATAAATCAGATGAACATTTTTATATTAGTCAGTAATATTACTGTAATTAATTTAAAAACTGAAAAAAAATACAGATTTACACATTTACTCAAGTAAATAAACAGAATTAATGATGGGCTAAAAATTTGCGCTCACAGATTCCGTGTGGGCCTACCCATAACCAAATCATAAATAAGTAAAGATAAGTTGCACACAAATTACCACCTGTCAATCACTTTTTCCGCGGGACTCTGGCATGAGTAGGCAGAGTGCTTTGTCAGTATAATGGCGTTGACAAAACTTGGTTGGTAAGAAAGGTGCACAACCAACAGTATCTGAAGGTTTCGCTAAAATTACTAAGTACAAGTGTGAAAGCGAAAGATTGAAGCAGTGTACTGATGCTGTGACACGTTACCTGATAGATTCAAAAGACTGAATTCTTCAAAGACAGAACGACAGATTCAAAAGACAGATTCTTATCTGATAAGACTGAGGGGGAAAAATACAATAGATGGGAAAAAACTAAAAATAGCAACAGAAAACACTAAGAAAACAATATTTTTTTTACATCACATTTGGTTGAAAAAAATCTCGTCTTATAACGAATTTCGTTTGCTATAATTTGCATCTTAATTATAATGTGTTTGTTGTTTGTTAATTATCTACAAAATAAACAAAAAACAAATATCATTTTGGATGAAATGATGTGCGTCAAAAGCTACTAGTTTTTTTGCGGCCCAAACAAACTGTTAAACAAAAGTGAAATATTCCTATTCCTCGAATAATGTCTTTTTGTTAAATGCATGACCAAAAAATAAAAGAAAAGCATATTTTAAGCTCATTCCACATGACAAAAAGCATCTGCTTTGATAACTAAAACACTGTGTCTGTCGCAACAACGTTTAATTCAAACAGAGAAGTCTGTATGTTTGAGTCATTCTGTCAGATAAAAATGCTTAAAACACCTTCATATTATAGCAACACACCTGCAGTTAAGCTTTATTTTTGAATACAAGACCTGCGACGAACAGCAGCATCGCATGCTCTGTCGTATAAAGGCTTCTATTCATCTGAATGAAGTGAAATAATAAACTTTGGTAAATAATGCTTTTAATGTAAAGCGACAGCATTAGTCTGTTATTTGTTCAAATCAGCATTTGCGTTTCATATATCTGTTTTTGTTAGTAGCCAATGATGCCATTGACTATAATGGAAAACAGAGAGTAAGTGATCAGCATGACGGCAAATCTATGCCAAAAGAACCGAGTGCACCGGTGATGTTTACGCGCGCGGTGAACTGCAAGAGGATAATTGCACATAAAGCTGAACCTAGATGCGATGAAACGGGAGCCCGCAAGCTTGTTAAACCAGCTTGTGTGCACATCTCCTGTGGGCCCGATGCATGCTCTCGCAAGTTGTCTTGCAGCACAATTGTTTTTCTTTCTCTCAAAGCTGCTTCTTCACTGAGTCTTCTCTTTCCTCGCGCGATCACTTTCTATTTTTAGATGCATTTAACTTGAGCCACAGCTGCAGTCAGTGAGATGAGTTGAGAACCGTCGATTCAAATAGGCCGTAGTTTTCTGCTGTCATCATAGATCATATGGTGGTGTGGTCAATTATTTATTTATTTATTTATTATTGCAATAACAACAAAACACAGTACATATAAAACAGAATATCTGTACAAATAATAGATTTTTAATAATAAGGGAATTATGAATAAAATTTAAGTATTATAACATAAAATAGTACTTGTGACAATTTGCTTTATTTAGTTATTATTTAGATTTGAGTTATAAATTAATACAGTATCGCAAACTACATGGCATCGTGATACTTCAGCTGGTATAGTATTGTCCAAAATTTATGGTATCGTGACAACCCTAGTTTAGAGTATGGACGCTTCTACACTGTACATGTTTATCGGAATTAGTAAACCATCCGGGAATCTTTGGCGTACTCTTTTAAACGTACTGTAGTTGGACGTATACTAATTCTGTTTTCTAATAACATTTAGGATGGACAGTATACAAATTGGGATGCAGCAATAGTCATGGGTTTCTGCAAGAGCACTCTCTGACCTTTAGAGGAGATTTAATACATATCGCGCCATGCTTCCTTGAGAACATGTGCATGACAATCCATTCATTTTGAGGCCTAATTAGGCCGCAACTTTCTCTGTGTTTCAGCAAATGGCATAATTTTTGGTGACAAATCGTATTTCGACACATATTCTGGGAAAATGCTTAGAAAATGTTCAAATATACTCTGGTCAAATTGACTACCCTCTAATTATGTTGGGGGTTGTTTTTGCCCCATTGACTTTCATTATAATGACATTTTTTGATTGCAAAGCTTTGACACCAAATCATTATGCATTCTTGATTGTTGCTGGTTTTCCTTGTTGGGAAGACGTCCACTCTTTAAATTTTGCTGTTGGTCATCAGTTGTAGTGCAAGAAAAAGCTTAGTTTCTGGTTCAAAATTATATGGTTGCATGGAGTATAGTGTGTGTGAAAGACTCCTTTGCGCACTTATCTTGATATGTTTAAGAGTAAAATAAGCAGCTCAGCTCTCAGAACACAGTCTGAAGTAGAGCTGCATGATTAATCGTAAAAAGATTGCAATCTCGATTTGACCCCCTAGACGATGCTAATCCAGCATTCATATGATTCTGCTAATCGTATTTTCAAGTTCAGGAGAGAAGCTAAAAGCCGGCCGCACAAGTCTTCACATTGTTTTACATACATTGCTCAGTAAATGTGTACACCTCCAAATGGTGTTGAAAGAGTCACATACTGTATTTGTAAGGTATAATTCACCCAAAAAATTTAATTTCTGTTTGCATGTAATGATGTATTTGCGGCAGCGAAAACACACGTGACGTGAGCTGACCGTGAGCTGTTACCACGGAGAAGGCAAGTGCGCGCCTTTGAATGATGCCTACCTTAGTGAACAGAACTTGCATACAGTAGGCTGTGAATAACATGTAATAAAGTTGTAAATAACATTCAGTTTGTGGCACAGAGCGAACGTTTGGGAGCTGCGCGGGAAGTATGAACCGCACAGTCAAAATGAAACAGAAAGCATGCACTTCATTCAAATAATCATATCGCATTTTAGAGTTATGATTACGACAAGCATATAATATGTTTTTCTTTCATATCAAACACAGAGTGTTTTGCATTAGAATAAATGTTTAACAGTGTCAGTATAACTACTCTAGCCTATATAATTTTGAATGTAATGCGAGAGGGAATCTGATAATGACAAGTTCCGGATTTTACCAGTAGAAAAAATTTGTCTAATAATGTTGTCAATGACAAATTGCAAGCATATGTCTCAAACACAATAATTCAACATCAGAATTATGAATTGTTGTATTCTGAAATAACAATAATAATAGGCTACTCATATTAACCTTTATTTTACATCTACAGAATCATGAGAAAATCATGATCTTTATTTTAAGCAAAAAAAATTTTTTTAATTTTATCCAGAATCGTGCAGCTCTAGTACATAGTAAGCATATTTCTGCACACACACTGTAATCTGCTCTTTTAATCCATATAACTCCATATAAACGTCGTAAACTGTTTTGCACAGGCCTATCCAAACGGTAAATGCTGTTAACTGATGATCAACAATAAAAATTTTAAGTTTTACCTTTTGCCAACAGGGAAAAACACCAACACTCAAGAATGCATGATTATTTAGTGTCATGGCTGTACAATCAAAAAATGCCAATATAATAGAAGTCAATGGAGCAAAAACAGCCACCAGCATAGCGAAAAGGCTAGTCAGTTTGAACAGTACACAAGGGTTAAAGGGTCAGTTCACCTCAAAATGAAAATACAGTCATCATTTAATCAGCCTCCAATAGTTTCAATGTTTTTTCATTCCATTGAGCACAAAAGTAGATCATTTTTATGGTGATCTCTGTAAGATGATGTGATGCTAATGAGTTTGGGTGTTTGTTTTTTTTTCTCAGCAGGTGTGTGTGTTCCAGTAGGTGATGTCCACCATGGTTTACCCTCGTGACGAGGCTTTGGAGCGGCTGACGCAGGATGATATCGTGCTCAACACTAAAGCGGTGATGCAGGGTTTGGAGACGCTGCGAGGGGAACATGCTCAACTCCTCAACACCATCCTGGACTGCAGTCAGCCCGCCGGGGCGCAGGAGAAATCCAGACTGCTGCGCAAGAGCCTGGAGGACATCGAGCTGGGCCTGGGGGAAGCACAGGTGAAACACACACACACATCTCTCACAATTAGGGTACTCGGCTGATGATTAATTCAGTAAGAAATTATTGTGAATTATGCAATTATTTGTCTATTTTGGGGACCATGCATAAGTCAAATATACATGCATACAGATGAAGTCAAAGTTATCCACTTATCATCCATATGTAATGTGTGTGTGTTGGTCAGGTGATCATCGCTCTGTCAGGTCACCTGAGCGCGGTGGAGTCGGAGAAGCAGAAGCTGCGTGCTCAGGTGCGTCGTCTCTGTCAGGAGAACCAGTGGCTACGGGACGAGCTGGCCAACACCCAGCACAAGTTGCAGAAGAGCGAGCAGAGCGTCGCACAGCTGGAGGAAGATAAGAAGCACCTGGAGTTCATGAACCAGATCCGCAAGCTGGACGAGGACACCTCGCCCTCTGAGGAGAAGGCTGGAGAGAAGGAGAAGGACAATCTGGATGACCTGTTCCCCAACGATGACGACCAGGGGCAAGGTGAGGATTTAGACTGATTATAGCTGTGCTACGATGCTGTTTTTAGTTTGACTGGATCACAGATGGATGATGGGGAGACATTACTGTTAGTAAAGTCTGTGTGAAGAGGATGTTTTTGTTTCAGTGTGTTGATGTACTTCCAGCTGAAATAACAAATGTAGAATATCTAAAATATATATATATCCAACAAAAAGAAAAGTGTAAATTTATGAAGTGTGCTTCATACAGGTGAGTGGGCTTGACAAACCACCCATCGAATCCCTCTTTCTCTCACTTCTTTTTTTCTCTCTAAAAAAACACTCCCCTCTCTTTAATCTAGCACTAAATTCTCTGAGCACTAACAGTTGCTTTGTATAATCAGCGCTTGTGTGTTTTGCCTCTTCTTGGTGAATCGCTAAATGCCTCCTTAATTGTAAGTCATTAGCTATGTTTCCATCCAAAAATACGAATAAACTTTGAGCAAAACTGGATTATCGCATTAAAGACGTGCGATTAAAGCTGCGCTTCTATCCAACGAGTCAAATCGAACAAAATTGTCACTTCCTGATTAACTGGCGGCAAATATCAACAGTAATCAGCAGTAAAAACTGAATTTGCTGCAGTAGGAGAAGCTGCGTCAATCTTTTCTTCATCCAATAAATGACTTGCACCTCAGAAGGCAATCCTGACACGCAGTGAACGCGCGGTGGCGTTTGAAGGTGTCAGACGCTGCGCACAGATGCTCTTGATTCTGGAGGTCATTAATAATTTAATAACACTAATATTTAAAGAGCCTCTATTATACATTAAATTGGGTCATATTTTGGTTGTAAGGGTCTCCAACAACAAGCTGATATGCATGCAAGGTCAAAAAACACTTCCATGGTCTTCTAATATGCATTTATTTCTACCTAATTGTCCCAGCAACTCCCATATGAATCGTTCAGCGATTCATTTGTTCCCAAACCCCTCCTTAGAGCGAAGCTAATCTGCGCTGATTGGACCGATGACAGCCTGTTGCGATTGATCGACACTGACAGCCAGCCTGAGACAGAGTGAAATGCACAGCTTATCAACAATATAGTAGTCAGAGTGCATACACGCTTCATATTAGTGGATTTTGGCTGCCAGTGGGTGAATGTAAATACTGACGACTAACTATTTTTTTTAGCAAAACTCTTAAGAACTGGGGAGGAGATCAACACAAGTCTCCTAGCATGTCAAACTCTACCTGCTTTTCACACACACACACACACACACACACACACACACACACATTACCCTCCACCTCAGAGGACACAACACCAAAATAAAAGTCCTTAACAGAAACATTCAAAAACAGAATACAAAGAATGTATACTAAAGAAACAACTTCACATTAGTTACTAACACCATAGAACACAGTACCCGGTTCTCACCAGTGTTATCAGTGCTGGCACGTCCATAGTGAGGGCGGCGTCTGCGAACCCCCCCTTCCTCACTTTCATCCGCGACACCCACAATATCTCTCCCGGTCCTCACTTTCAACCGCGAACCAGTCACTTTCTTTTTCACTTTCGTGTTGAGGGCAGCGTGATCGCCGTTCGCCTAGAATAGAATATAAATATAATTTACAGGGTTAGGGTGAAAAGTAACTACACGTTAAAAAATGTATGTAATACAGTATAATTAGAGGTCCAACTATAAAAATAGGATAATATTTTATTATTTGTGTGTGTGTGTGTGTGTGTGTGTATATATATATATGGAGAGTTCAGATGAAAAAAAACGCCAAATGCCGTCTGAAATTTCCATCGAAAATGCGCATTATTTTCAGCCTCCTTTGTTTATGAGTTAGATATATCGTTTTTTAAAATACATAGGAGGCATATATGATGCATATAAATACACAGGGCATAAATTATTCTTGCGTATGTGTGGTATAAGTAGTTCTTGAATTATTAGTATTTTATTTTTTGTACATTTAGAATTATTTTAGTACGAACGTTTTTGATGAAACGTGTCTTTTTCTGGAAATATCTGTACACCCATTTCATGCACAAATTTGTACATGCAAATGCTTAATAAATAAGACCCAATGCTTTTATTTCCGTCTCTTTGTACATCGGTGTGCACTCACACATTCCCTTTGTGTAGACATTTAACATCAGCAATAATCATGCAAAATATTCGGTGTGCACGAGTCTTGACCCAGCCTGTTTTATATGCTGTTGTTTTGTGGTCTCTCAGCTCAGCCCAGTGGTGAAGTAGCAGCACAGCAGGGCGGATACGAGATCCCGGCTCGACTGCGGACGCTACATAACCTGGTCATCCAGTACGCGTCTCAAGGCCGATACGAAGTGGCCGTGCCGCTCTGCAAACAGGCTCTGGAGGATCTGGAGAAAACATCGGGACACGACCATCCTGATGTGGCCACCATGCTCAACATCCTTGCCCTGGTCTACAGGTCTGAGATCAGTGTTATTTTCTTTTTTAATAATTTTAAAAAGTACGAGATCATTGTAGCGGTAATAATTAACAATAAGAATTGCTAATACTTTATACTTTGAGAATATAAAAAGATGTTTCAATATAATGCTAACATATTTACTTTCTCCGTGAATTTGTTTTGAGTTTTTACTGCAAATGTCACATCCATAATTGCTCAGATGTTAACCAGACTAATACGCGCGTGCGCGCGTGTGTGTGTTGTGTGTGCTCTTCAGGGATCAGAATAAGTATAAAGAGGCGGCTCACCTGCTGAACGACGCTCTGGCCATCAGAGAGAAAACTCTGGGTAAAGATCATCCAGCCGTGGCGGCAACGCTCAACAACCTCGCTGTGCTGTACGGCAAACGTGGAAAACACAAGGAGGCCGAGCCGCTTTGCAAGAGAGCGCTGGAGATCAGAGAGAAGGTCAGAATCTGCATATTTAATACAGTCAAGCAATGTCCACAAGTACACAGATATTTTTATAAACAGAATTTTCCCTGCTTTCGTTAAAAAAAAAAATCTCCATCCACTTGAAAACGCACTGTGATGCATGTTAAGGGCAGCGCCAAACCAACAGAGGGCAATGACACTTGCACTTGTATGCAGTTTACTTGTGAAAATAGTTAATTCCCACCAAACAGGGAATTAAGTATTTTCGCGAGTAAACTGCATACAAGTCAATCTAAAAGTGAAAACAGAGGCAGATAATCACCCAACAATGCGGAGTATGTGGTACATTTGCCACGAATGTGTGAACTTTGTCTCATTCTTGTCTTGCGCATTTGGTGTGAACCCAGCCGTGTTGGCCAATCAGGAAGGAAAAACAGTGCACATGCTGATGTCATAAGGTGAAAATTTTCACCCTCGCTTGAGTTTTGGAGTTTTGAATTAGTGTTTTGGGCTCCTGCTGTAGTTTACATTCACAGTCAAAAAAACACTTAAATTTTCTGATAATGTCAGCGTTTCTGTGGGGTCTTAAAATCTTAAATCTCAAAATCCAAATTTTAGGCTTTAAAAAGAATTTAATTTACTGAAATATTGTGTTGTAGGTCCTAAATCTTTTTTAAACAGGTCTTGATTTTCCTTTGTTCATGTATTGCTACCCAATCTGGCCAAAACCCAATCACCAACAATCATCTCAATAAAACTTTCAACTTTGAAATTTAAAAAGGTAATTATTAACTAATTTATCATAATAATTTAATAATTTTCCTTACAATAACGTTTGTTTAAAAGTTCTCCATCTATTTACTGCTGAAGACACCAACCTGGACAGACTTTTGTCCATATATTTAGTTTATTATAGTTTTTTTTTTAACTTTTAAAACATTTTTTTTTTTTTATTATTTTAAAGAAAGTTTATGTTGGGAAAAAAAGTGTATGGATGCAAGTAGAGCTTGCTTGTTTTTACACAATATTTAAAATATTTAGCTAAGAAATAAAATCTAAAATATTTTAATTGTTTATTACTAATGTATTATTGTATTGTTAAATGTATTAAATTATAGTATTTTTTTGAGAGGTCAAATAAAAATCTTTTCCATCTGGGCCATTTGAAAAATTCCTTAGCCTTTAGCGCTTTGAGTCTAAAGTTTCATTCATAATGGTCTTAAAATGTCTTAGTCTTGAATTTAACTGCAGAAACCCTGAATATTCATCCTAGAATCAGGTCTGTTTAGATTGGATGGCCTAGTGTGTTCTGTTTGCTTAGATTGTCCAGTCTATTTCTACAATGTGTATCAGAAATCAAATGCCCATTTGCAGTGTAATTGGTCAAATGGTCCTGTGACCAAGTGTGTGTGCAATGTCACGTAAAAGATTTATAAATTTGAAATTAACTGCACTCCCAATGAAATGGTAAAGACTTTTAAACTAAACAATAGCTATTTAAGCCTCTTTAACATTATTAATGGGCTTCTCAGTGACTACTGTTGTTAGTTTGCACAGTTCAGACTTTCACAGTTGTCACAATTCAGACTTTTCAAACAGTTTGCTAGTTTTTTTTTTTTTTCCAAGATCTGCTGCTGCTTTTAGTAATATGGCAATAAATATCACGTAAAATGGTATTTAAACTCGCATTGGTAGAATTTAACTCTTAATAAAGCACATAATCTGTACCTGAGGTGATCATTGTCTTAGTAGTTAATGTCGCAGGTGTTTAGCACAAAAACTCATTTGAACATCGAAAAGATAGCTTTTATTGCATGGCGGCGCCGTATTGTGTGAAGGTTGATTGGTCAGGTTGCCTTGTGTGTTCTGACTGGTCATTTGGCCTGGGTACTCCGATTGGTCAGGTGGCCGTATGTGCACTGATTTATTAGGTGGCTGACGTTCTCTGATTTGTCAGGTGGCTGTTGGGCTCTGATTGGTCAAATGCCTCACACCAGGTCCTAATACAACATGCAACGCAAGCAACTTTTAGATTTTAGACTTTCAACGCAAGACTTTAGCCACACGCAATTTGTCTGTCTTCACCAAAAGCGAGGCGCGACATGACAGAAAGATTTACATACTAGCCACTGCACTCCCAATGAAATGGTGAAGAATTTTAAACTAAACAATACCTATTAAACCTCTTTAACATTTGTTAATGGACTTTTCAGTGACTGTTTTGGTTTGCACATGAGTTCATATTTTTATTTTTAAACTGTCTGCTAGTTATTTTATTTTAATAAATAATACATGTAACAAAATGGTATTTCTACTCATATTGGTAGCATTTAACACTGAAAGCACATGATTTGCACCTGAGGTGGTCATTGTCTTAATAGTTTAGGCTGTTGTTTTGCTGTGGAATCACATAAATGGAAATGGTTTCTAAAATCACGCAACGCTGTTGCAGATGGTTAGCACAAAAACTCCTTTGAACATTGAAAAGATGTCTTTTATTGGTTGTTGCGGTGCCATATTGTGTAAAGTTAGGACAAGTGTCAGTGTGCTCTGATTAGTTGGTCAGGTGGCCCTTTGTGTCCTGATTGGTACAATAATTCAATGGCCCATCATCAGTTATTTTTTACATGTGTGTTTGCAGGTTCTGGGTAAATTCCACCCTGATGTGGCAAAGCAGCTCAATAATCTGGCTCTGCTTTGTCAGAATCAGGGTAAATACGAGGAAGTGGAGTATTATTATCGCAGGGCTCTGGAGATCTACGAGAACAAATTGGGTGCCGATGACCCAAACGTGGCCAAGACAAAAAACAACCTGGTGAGATGATAAATCCTCCTTATGAATGATTTTAGGGTCCTTTGATATTCATATATTTGCTCTAAACTGAAGTGAACATTTTAGTAGTATTGTACAACAATATGTTGCACTGTATGAGCTGACACATCCACTGTCACAGTCGTAATGGGCAACTAAAACATTTAGCGCATAGCGCACTTCACAATCTATGATTTATATTGCCTCTGTTTACCTTTTTTGGGGGGCCAGTAAGTTAGGTTTGTGTTATGTAACACTAGGCTACTCCAAAGTATCCATCTTCGCAGAATTGTTGTAATTCAGCCACATTGGAGGGTTTTTTGAGCATGAACCACCTTTTATAGGTGATGTCACAGCATCTTAATTGGATTCAGAACAGGACTTTGGTTAGGCCACTCTAAACTCTTTAATCTTTTCAAAATTGTTGTCATTCAGCCACATTGGATGCTTTTTCAAGCATGAACAGCTTTTTAAAGGTCATACCACAACATCTCAATTTAATTCAGGTCAGGACTTTGACTAGGCCACTCCAAATTCTTGATCTTTGCAGAATTGCTGTAGTTCAGCAACATTGGAGGGTTTTTCGAGCATGAACCACCTTTTAAAGGTCATGCCACAGCATCTCAATTGCATTCAAGTCAGGACTTTAACTAGGCCATTCCAAAGTCTTCTTTTTTTTCTTCAGCCGTTCAGACTTGGACTTGCTGGTGTGTAGGTTTTGACTTCGTATGTGAAATTATTCTCTCATACTCTCTGTATTCCTTCGCAGGCCACATGTTACCTGAAACAAGGCAAATTCAAAGACGCAGAGACGCTTTACAAGGATATCCTGACCCGCGCTCATGAGAAAGAGTTTGGATCGGTCAACAGTACGTACTGTAAAACATAAAAAGATATGAAATGCATGTAAATCAGTCATTCGAGCATGCATGGAGATCGTATACATGTTTTTTTTGTAATGTTGAAGTCCAAATTATTATCCGTCCTAAGGCTTTTTTGTTCTTTTTCAAATATTTGAAAAATATTTCAAATAATATTCATCAAGGCTCCATTTATTTGATCAAATTTACATTAAAATCAGTTAAATTGTGAACTATTTTTACAATTTCAAGTACCCTTTTTCGAATTGAATGTAGTCTATAATGTAATTCATTCCAGTGATTGATTTTTCAGCATTATTACTCCAGCCTTCAGTAACACACTATCCTTAAGAAGTCATAAAATGATGTGCTGCTAATGAAACATTTATTATTATTATTATTATTATTATTATTATTATTATAAGCATCATCATCACTTTTGAAAATGTTGAGTTGCTTGATATTTTTATGAAAACTGATGCAGTACATTTAATGTGCTTCATTTTATTCATCAAGGACACATTAAATTGTTCAAAAACAAAAGTAAATAAATGTATAATGTTTAAAAAATAAACTTTCAAATATTATTTCAAGGTTATTTTTTACATTTTCATCAAAAAATCCTAATAAGTTTAATATATATATGTTCCACAATATATTTTTTTAGCAGTAATTGTAAAAATATTTTTAAAATAATAATAATTTTGTGCCTATAATATAAAAAGACTTGAATAAATGCAGCCTTGAATCACAGGAGTAAATTACATGATTAAACATTTGAACATTTTGCTATTTAAAAATAATTCTTTATTTGAATGTGTTTATGGATCATGATCAGGGCTCGACATTACCTTTTTTTGATCACCAGCCACTGTGGCTAGTAGTTTTCCAACATTACTAGCCACTCGCCATTTTCACTAGCCAACAACTAACAATTTTGTTGTTGGGAAAATATATTTTATATGCATAAATTTAACTTTGGCATGCTAAAATGACTTAATTTAGACATTGTGTTATGTCCACATGCCTCCTCATCCATTTGACTTTTTTGTGTGTATGACTCTGCTCAATGTGCATGAGCAAATGGGCTGTGGTTTCATAGTGTCGCATTGCAATTTGTTTTTATTTCACATTATTATTCAGGGCTCAACACTGTGGATTTACCAAATGTATGTCTGACCACACCAAAAATATATTTTTTTTTATTTCTTAGCCACAAATGTTAAATAATGTCAAAACATGCTAAATATAGCTGTTTACATGCTCCTTTTATTCAACAAAACCTTTCTTAAAAAAAAAATTGCATTTAAAAATTTATTGTTGCCATGTATCTAAAACTATGCACAGTAGTCTGTCCAGGGCAGGCTAAAGGTGTCTTAGATCACTAGTTAACTACACATTTATGGGGAGTTAATCTCCTATTAAAGCAATGTTATCGTAACAATGATAATTAAACAATATTAACAAAAATAACTAAGCAAAAGAAACATACCGTGTGATAATGATGATCACCTGCACATGGGTAACGTTAGGCCCATAATCTGTTCAGTTAAAAGAATATTTGAAACAAAACCTGCAACGGCTGCTGCTTACAAAAACACATATTTTAGAAACATCCGGAGCTTTTGGAAGCAGCAGGACTGTGTGTGCACGAGCATCACTTTTTTTCCAGTCTATTTGAAAGAGAACCGATCTTAGCAGTTGCCTTTCCTCCAAGCACGGTTGCTTCGTGCCAGGAATCGCGAGCGCGCATGCGTTTTAACAGCCGCGTGCATCACATCATCTGTGTGCGCAAGTGATCATCCTCTTATTCTGTATTCACCTGCTTTCTCTTGGCTTGCGCGAACGCTATTTTTGTCGGTCATGCTGCACACAAATTAGGCCATACCTATTGTCGAACCCTGCCTTTAAGATAACTATAATTTAAAAAGGATCTTCGACCAGCCAAAGTGGCTAGTGAGAGTGTCTGTCTAACCCGCCACGGCCAAAATCTACCCGCATTTGGCGGGTTGGCAGGTGTTAATGTAAAGCCCTGATCACGATCAAATAAATGCAGACTCAGTAAAGAGAAACACATCTTCAAAGCAATAAATAAATTGCCTAAATGCAATCTTTTGACCAGTAATGTGAATGCGCTTCTGCTGAGAACAGACAGGTTTGTGTTTTGCTTTTGCTCTGGCTGAATTAGTGAGCAGGTTTCCGGGGGTTTGTGTAATCCCGTTAAATGTGTTCATCTGTTGTGGCATCACAGCCCTTTAAACCAATCAGACGCTTACAGGATTATGATCAAACATCCACCTGCTGCTCCCGAAAACTCAAACAAGCTAATTATAGTAGAAAACGGGAGTGCTGGTGTCTGCAGCCAAACACAGGCCAAATATTAGATAAAATAATAATAAATAAATGCTTTTTTAGCTTATATTTATTTATGTATTTGCTTTCAGATGATAACAAGCCAATATGGATGCATGCAGAGGAACGAGAGGAGAGCAAGGTATTGTTGGTTTTTACGTATTGCTAAAAATGTATTTAAATGTAAATGTTTGTGTTTTATATATATTTAAGGTTGAGTTAAGATTTTGGTATTAAAATGAATATATTTACTGATCAAGAATGCAATTAATGCATGACTTGAAATATATATTTTTGAATATATATATATATATATATATATATATATATATATATATATATATAATTTTTTTTTGAATATATATATATATATATTATAAATAATATAAAAATAAATAAATGATATTCATTTGAATATTAAAATTTTATATATATCAAATAAATCAATATTTTGGCCCATTACAATTGTTGTAATTCAGCCACATTAGAGGGTTTTTCAAACATGAACCGCCTTTTTGAATTCATGCCACAGCATCTCAATTGGATTTAGGTCAGGACTTTGACTAGGCCACTCCAAAGTCTTCATTTTTGCAGAGATGTTGTAAATTTGCCACATTGGAGGGTTTTTCGAGCATGAAACCAGGTCAAACGCATTTTTAGAGGTCATGCCACAGCATCTCAGTTGGATACATGCATGTCTGTCTACTTTTTCCAAACTTTAAATTAAGCTTTAAGCACATTCTTTTATACTTATACTACAATGAAGAAATATATGTATAATTGAATTTTCTTTTCTGCAACAGTTCAGTCTGGGACTCCTTTATTGATATTTACTTTATTATATTTTATTATATTCTATTGCATTTTTAGTACATATTTCATGTATTTTATGTCCTTATAAAGTTGTCCAGTAAACCTAGAATTGTTAGTGACAAATATTGTTGTCCCCATGCTTAATGCATAAATATAAATGTTTATATTCACTGTATTTCAATATGCCATCCAGTGTAAAATCAGTGTTTTCTGCTGGTTTCAGGGTAAGAGGAAGGACTCTGGTCCATACGGAGAGTATGGCAGCTGGTATAAAGCTTGTAAAGTGGACAGGTGAGTCTCTCAAAGAATTGTGGGTATGAGTGCGTGTGCATAAATCTGTGTTTTGGAGTGATTCAGGTGGGTTTTGTGTCCTGCAGCCCAACTGTGAACACCACACTGAAGAGTCTTGGTGCTCTGTACCGCCGCCAGGGAAAACTGGAGGCTGCAGAGACGCTGGAGGTGTGTGCCACCAAAAACCGCAAACAGGTAAAAACACACACACACACAGAAACACACACACAGAAACACACACAGACACACAGAGCCATTTCCTACCTGACCCTTGATCTTTAACAACCAAAGTTTCACCTCCTTTGCAGATGACTCGTACAGGAAGACAATGTTTTCAACTTAGCTGAGAGTAAAATGAAAGTTCTTATTTAAAGGTCCCATGAAATTAAAATAAAGTGTTTTTTTAGAAGTTACTATAAGTATTGTTAGTTTTTAAGACGTCAAGCGGTTCCCAAAGGACGAAATAAAGCACCACCCTACATTTTTTTTTCTTTCTCTGATTTCAGGAACCATTTCAAGTGGCTATACGTCACAATATTGGGAAAAAACTACATTCTTACATTCTGTTTCATGCCAACTTTAATATCGGGGAGTCTTTGGGATTTTCTCCTTTTTGGAGCAGGCCTCTAGTGGCCAGATAATGAACTGCAGTTTCAGTTATTTCCATATTGGCTTCGCAAGAGAGACTTGGAGGTTGCTGCTTGTGTAAAAAGCTAATGAATATATTTTTTTTATTATTATATATTTTTTTTCCAGGGCATCGATGTAATTAATCAGAGTAAAATGGTGGAGCTGCTGAAAGATGGAGGTGGTGCTGGAGGAGACAGGCGTCAGAGTCGGGATGGAGTAAACGGCCCCGGAGGCCCTCGAGGAGACTGTGACGGAGACGAAGCCGAGTGGAGCGGGGTCAGTGCAGATCTTGGTCCCTTCATTTTTGTGTTATATTCCATATAACACCTGTTTTCAAAATAACAAACTACCAATATTTAGCTATTTGACGTGTACAATAGGCTATAAGCACACAGACTTAATAAAAGCCAGCCTCAGCACTTCTAGTGAACTGTCTTTCCATTATAAAATTGCCACGTTTGAGATCTGATTTCTTTAAAAATTCTGTGATCTTCACTGCCTAATAGATAATACAATATAAAGTGGGTCTCAGACTGGACAAGAAGCACTGCAATAAATTCCATTTCCCCCCACCATGTCTTTAAAATATCAGTGTTATTTTTACCCCAGCATTTTAATGGAGTTTTTGTGCTTCTGTGTCTTTCATCTCGTTTTACACTTGAACAACTAAATGAATGCTTAAGTCTATTTAACTGAATGTATTGGAATTACATTACAACATCAGTGCTGTAAAAGAAGCCTTATGAAATTGAAAATAGTCACATTAAGCTTTTACCGAAAGTTTATCATTGGCTAAAAATTACACCGGTGTGGTCAGTCTAGGTTGGTCTTTGGAGTGTACGATCACACCAGTGGGATTATAATGTTCAGCGCGCACATGATTCAAACAGCTTATGTTGCTAGGCCATTTGCTCTATTGTTCTTCTAGTTCAACAGTCACTTGCTTTCATGTATTTCAAAAGAAGTTGATAAATTAACATGATGTAAATGCAGCAGCTCTAATCTGTCTTGCAGCCTAGACGAAGATGGCGCCTATTGCCAGTCATAGATCAAATAACATATTTATAAAGCTGTTGAAATGCATGTTCTTGCACATATTTAAAGGGTCACGATACTCCAAAACACATTTTTTGAGCTGTTGACAGTCATATATGTGTCCCACGCTGCTATAAACACTATAAGGACACATATATTGCACTAAAAAGTGAAAATTGGTAGTTTTTGCGTTAAGCAAATTCGTTTTTCAGGTTTGAAACTAATTTTTCAAGCTGTGTCACGACGATTAGATACTTGCATGTATTCCAGCGTGGAGACTGGATGTCTGTACCTGTGAGTACATCGTGACATCTCTGAGTGTGCGGCATCAATTCATGAGAAAGACTTGGTTCAAACCAATCAGCGCGCTCTATTGTGTATGCGGTGCAACTTCATTAATATGCATGATAGCTTCGAAGACTGTTTACCTGTTACAGTGTTCAGACGACAGAGAGACGCCACGTTGTGTTGTCAAAACAAGTGGAAGATGAGAATTTGGAGACATGGGTCATCAGTGTTGTGTTTATTAATGTGCTGCAACAAAGGTTTTTTTTAAATTTCCCCGCTATGAGAGCGCAGCTGGACTTGCATGTGGATTACAGTACACGCGACAGAAATGCGTTTGTAAGGAACATTTTTTTCTACCTGAGAGCTTTTCACATCTGGAAATGGTGAAATCCGGATTTGCCGCTCATCTCCTTTTAAAAGAAGACATGGCTTCAGTTTGTGTTAATTGTCCTGTCTCTACAGATTTAGTAAGTGTGTGATCGGTGTTCTTAGTTTGTTCATTCAGATGGCAAAGTTAGTTTGTATCGTCAGCAGAGCTCTTTCAGTGTTTAAAGACCTTAGTCAAAATGATACAAAGTTTACAGTATGTTAAAATCACTGCAATATTATAGTACAATATTATAGACTAAAAGATCTGCTGTAAATGCTGCTCTCTGAATGTAAACATGTAAACACCGCAATTAAACTATTACCATCGTGTAGAATTTTCGCCGCATTTTGTGACAGGATAGTCCACAACACGGCTTTTTGACGCTACCTACCAAGTGCATCTAAGTTACCGAGAAATGCAGAGGATTTTTTTCTCCCATTTGCTGTGCGGTATCAAACACTCCATTAAAACTCCACTCTCCAGTAGTTCCTCTTGTTTGTCACGGGGGACATGCAGAAAATGTTTCTGAATAAAAGTGAAAGTGCCAAACTGCAGTTAAAGTGGACAAATTAATAATTTGGTAAAAAATTTGATTACTGATGGCCATGTAAACACGATTACTGTCTTTCTCCTCTGCGTCTGTGTGTTTGTTTTGCTTCTGTGAAAATCAGCGCATGCCCAAATGATAACTAATTTTTATGCAAAATCTTCCCTCTTTCCCTCCCCCGACACTCCCACCTAAACAGAGCTGGACACACCCACTTTCCTGGCTTTTTCCAAACTAGAGGTGTAAAAACACCCTGCTGAGACAGGGGGGTTTCGTGGCCCTTTAAGAATCAGAATATCAAATACGTCACAATATAATTAGAACATTTATCAGTATTTGCAGAAAAAGGAAAAAAGTAAACAAAAAAAACTATATATGCATAAACGTGGTGTGTCATGATTAATAATGCATTAGCATGGACCCATCAAAGCAATGCATTTTAAACAACACATTTTTAAAAACTCATGTGCAGGGAGTATTAAAGGGACGGTTCACCCAAAGATTTTAATTCTGCTATCATTTATTCTGATTTTCATCGTTTCATACCAGTTCGTATTTCATTCTTCTGTTGAAGTCAAACGATTATATTTTGAAAAATGTGCATAGCCAGCAACCATTCACTTCTATGTTATTTTCTGTTCTACCATTGAAGTCAATGGGTACCAGCATTCTTCAAAATATCTTCTGCGATTAAACTCATAAAACTTCCAAACCTTCAAGGAGAGTAAATAATGAGGTAATTTAGATTTTCTGTGTGAACTATCACTTTAAAGCCTGCGTGCAGTTGTTAAAGTTGATGATGTTTTGTGGACTTAGGATGGTAACGGTGGCCTGCGCAGGAGCGGTTCGTTCGGGAAGATTCGTGAAGCCCTGCGGCGCAGCAGTGAGATGCTGGTGAAGAAGCTGCAGGGCAGTGGCCCACAGGAGCCGCGCAATCCAGGGTGAGAGTACAACACAACACCACCTGCATGTGAATCTCCTCCAAACACATGATATGATGCTGTAATTGCACCCGTTCTCATTTGGTTTAATAGGATGAAGAGGGCCAGCTCCTTAAATTTCCTCAACAAAAGCGCAGAAGAAACTTCACAGGTATGTTTTTTTTTTTTTTTTTTTTTTTTTTTTTTTTTTTTTTTTTTTTTTTATACATTCACACAAATTTAGCATTTTTGTGGGTGGGGGCTTTTAACCTTTTTGTATTGTATCGTTGACATTAAACATTTGTATGGAGATGAAAACAGACATATGCTGATGTTTTGTTTGTTGATGCCAGAGTAAAGCCTGGTTTGTACTTCTGCGTCAAGTGATCAGCGTGACCCACTGCGCAAACCTCGCGCGTAGTCGTGCATTTATACTTCTGCGTGCGGTTTCTGTTGCTCTGCAATAACACTTCCGAAACACTAGCTGGCAGTAGGTGTTTGTTCCTCTGTGTCGAGTTTCTTCCCTGTTGTTTTGTTTTTTCTGAACGCTTCATTAATGTACAAGTGGCTCAAATTCGGTCATTTTGAGGCGGGCGTGCAACAACTTTATTCATAAAGTAAACACAAAACAACAGTCTCTATCCGGAGCTCCTTCACGGGACTCCACACTTGTAACACTTGCTGTATCACGCTCGCGCGCCTCTCATCTCCGCCCACACTCTGCAGCGCTACCAAGTCAACCAATCACAAAGCTTGCGCTACTCGTTTGAGTTACATTTTTTGAGAGGTGCGCGTCAACGTCGCCGACGGCCACGTCGAGGGCTGTGCCTTAGCAAATGCGTTCGCTGCAGCATACGCATTCGCTTGACGCAGTATAAATCAGCCTTAAATGAGGCACAGTCTGTAAAGGCCCCGCCCACTTCTGATAAAGGTGCGGAAAGCAACAGCTCATTTGCATTTAAAGTCACACAAAAACCAGTGTATGTTTGTTTTCAGCTAATAAACACATGAAGTATACACTAGCCTGCATTATTCAGACACAAGGTGGTGCCAAACAGACAAAAGCAAAAACTGACAAACCAAACTAGCTGAATAAAGCATTAACTAACCTACGAATTATTAATTCACAAGACATTGCCTAACAATCGAAAACCAGCCTGACTGACCATCAGATACATAGAAATGTTGATGTATATGGATGTGAATGCATTCAATGACAGTCAAGGTGATTCTCAGTTCCGGGATGAGCCTGTTTTACTCAGCAGTTGTTATCTGGAAATAACATGCTGTTGCTATAACAGGAATTGCTACTGACCAATCAGAATCAAGTATTCCAGACAGCCATATCATTATTCAGTATAGCACACCATTGAATTGTTTACAGTGAGATTATGCATTATGGTTTTTTGCTGACTTTAAATCTCAATTGTTGTGACATGCTGTTTAAGGGTGCTTTCACACCTACTGTAGATGTTTGTTTTGGGACCTGGTGCTTTTTTTCCCTTATCTCGGTTGGTTTGGGCATATACGAATCGCGCTCTGATCTGCGGCAAAGCAATCGGTCCGAGATCGCCGGAATGAGGTGGTCTCAGCTCGATTGAAACAAACTCTGGAGCGTGAGAAAGCAATACGATCCAACGAACCAACAAACCATGCTATATCACGGTGTATTATGGATAGGAAATAGCCATATATATGGCTATATGCAGAAAGAACTAGGAGCAGCTGGGATGTCATTCTTACCAGAAAATGTGTGTTTCATGTCGAATATGAACGTGAAAGCATGCTGAAATATTACTGTTTACAGAACTGCAGTCTCAGTTTATCTGTTATTTCTCTCTCTATAGCATAAAGCCTATAATGCATAATTCTATGTATGAGGTGGTCTTATTTCTGATTTATATGTAATGACGATGACTTTACATATACTTTACACCTTTTTGCTTATAATGCCTTATTGCTCCTCATCATAAATTAAAATAACGACGCTGGTATGAGAATCAGCACCTCTGAGGCCATGGTGCTCTACTGGAAAAAGGTAGTTCGCCATCTCCAGGTTGGAGAAAAGTCCTTAGCCCAGGTGGAGGAGTTCAAGTATCCTGGGGTTTTGGTCACGAGTGAGGGAAGGATGGAACATGAGGCGGATTGGTGCAGTGGTCTGTTGTGGTAAAGAATGAGCTGAGCCGAAAGGCAAAGCTCTTGATATACCAGTCAATCTACGTTCCTACTCTCACCTATAGTCATGAGCTTAGGATCATGACCGAAAGGACAAGATCTCAAATACAAGCGTCTGAAATAAGTTTTCTTCACAGGGTGGCAGGGCGCACCCTTATAGACAGGGTGAGGAGAGCTCGGAGTAGAGCTGCTGCTCCTCCACATCGATTGAAGTCAGCTGAGGTGGCTTGGGCATCTGTTTTCGGATGCCTACCTAGGGAGGTGTTCCAGGCATGTCCTGTCTCTCGGCTGGCCAAGGAATGCCTCAGGATCCCCTCAGAGGAACTGGAGGAAGGGTCTGGAGAGAGGCCCCGGATAAGCAGAAGAAAATGAATGAATGATTAGCTGAGCGGGACTCTGAAAAATAAACAGTGGAACTCTGACCATTGTGAGGAGAGTTTACTCGCACGTGACTTGTCTTTGTCCGTTTAGAAACTTTTCCATGTAAAAGTGAACCACACCAAGCACAAAATGCAATTTTTATCCCTGTTTCGAAACAAAACAATCAATCTCCAGAAGTGAAAGCACCTTAACTGTATTTTTTTTTCATTATTGTATTATGTAACATGACAAATTGTGTGTGTGTTTCAGGAATCTAACAGCAGTCTGTCAGAATCCAGAGGACTGAGCGCTAGTAATGTGGACCTGACCAGACGCAACTCTCTGATCAGTTAAGAAAAAACACACCTGGACGTGGGAAAAGTGCTGTTTGCTACCTACTTGAATAGAAAATGTTATTAAATGATCCTCATTAAAAAAAAAAACGGTTCCTAAGAAAAAGAAAAAATACGTCTTTTAGTTTCACATCGCTTGCGAAAACCTGGCCTACGTCTCTCTGCTTTTGCCATTAGCGACACTCAACGAATGCAAACGCAAAACAAACATTAACGTAGCACGCGATCAACTCCAGAGACATCTAGTGGTCAAGTTATGTCATAGCATGGCATCAAAATCACATAGTTTAGCATACAACGATCAAATATTGCTGTCTGTATGAAGCATATATTTTCGCTGGGATCGGCGCTGTGGGTTTGTCATTTAGGAAAGTTTATATATAAATACAGCTGTAAATGCCAACTCAATTCACAAAACGACCTCACCAAGCGGGGAAGATGATATTGCGAATGCACTTACGAAAATAACATGCATACATACATACAACAGGTCAGAGGTCAC
Organism: Danio tinwini; assembly: GCA_903798205.1. Classification (NCBI taxonomy): domain Eukaryota; kingdom Metazoa; phylum Chordata; class Actinopteri; order Cypriniformes; family Danionidae; genus Danio; species Danio tinwini. Next base: position 8,946,144 of record CAIGQZ010032222.1, on the reverse strand, counting down.
GAGCACTGACTGGTACAAACCTCACATTTGCCTTCTGAGTTTTATGTATATAATGATTTAAATTATTTAAGGTTTTTTTGTTTCATGAAATTAGCGCACAAGGATTGTGTTTACACTGTAGCTCGATGTCTGGAAAACCTGTACGATGAAGGATTCTGCTTTACAATCTCACGATTTACGTTGAGCTCCTATTTATTATTCGATGCAAATTCTTAATTCAACATTGCACTGTTTATCTGCTGAGATCTGCTTTGGTGAAAGGTCAAACATTTTAAAACTCTAATTTCCCATTAGTTTATAATGTGTTTATTTTCATTTTATATGATTTTCTAGTTGCTGGAATATATCTGGATAACCATATGAATCATAGCTGTGTCTGAAATGAGACGAATCCTCTCGGTTTTGTTTTATCTCTCGTCCATTTCATGTGAAAAACAACTTGTGAAATATCCTAATAAGAATGTTTGTGTGTACAATACATGTGTGTGTACGTTTGCACCTTTATGTGAATCTGTTACCATTTTTTTCTCCACCATTGCTTAAGATGGGTTTGATTTTAAATGTTTTTCTGACAGAAAACACTAGCTGGATCCAGCCATACGAAGTGGGCACATCTCATGCTTAAATGTTTCATATTTCACCTCAAATCATACACAATTGTGAAAATTTGGTTATTATTAGGCTACAGTTCACGTAAAATACTAGAATGTTTATGTAGCATTACGTTTATACATGATGATGATGATAATAATAAATGAATTTATTCATTTACTTTACATTGTGCTGGAATTTGGAACAGTAATGTGAGATTCATGATGTTACAGTTGCGACGCTAAACATCTTAATAGTTAATATTCTTCAGAAAATAGTAATTTCGTGTATATCTGATTCAATATAGTCTTTTTTCCTTTTTTTTGAGGTGAAATGTGAAACATCTTCCTTTTTGAAAGAGATTTTCTTGAAGCGAATGTATTACATAAGCTTACCAATGCTAGTTCATGCTAATAGTTGCGTTTTGTTACGCTGAACGCAGATTGAACGATTCTAGCTCAATGTTATCAAATACTCCAGGAGAAATGAATGTTGGAATTATGATATATGGGTACGAATGTCACTTAATGATTGTAAAATACCGATTTTTGACTTTACAAACACACACACACACACGCTTGTTTCTCCTCCTCATGCTTCTAGCACGTGCAGGTGTGTACTAGTTTCTAATAATGCCGTGTTTACACCACATATGAATGTGAATCCACCTTTGCCTGTCCTGTTTGTCATGAAATCTGATGATTTGTGTTGCCTTTCTCTAGTTTTTACACCGCTGTTATTAATGTATACGTCACTCGGTTAGACTGTGCTACAGCTGTACAGCTTTTCCCACAGCACTGATATCGGATCAGCGCCCACTGGTGGTGTAATCAGAAATAGCAACGCTTTAGAAGAAATGGCTGTCCCCAGATCAGTTATGAAGGGAATCACAGCTCAGTCGAGTGTTTATTCAGATTCAGTCTTTCCTCAGAGATGCGTCTCACTTGTGAAGGGGCCAACAACCTCATGTGTTTTAATAAAAGGTTCGAAATAAACTTTGCTTTTCAAACCAACTGTGTGTGTGTGTGTGTGTGTGTGCATTTATTAGCCTATGTAAGTGTTTGGCAGTCCAGGAAAATGTCTTAAGCTTTTCTGGAGACATACACTCACAGGCCATTTTTTTTTTTTTTAGGTAAGCCTTACTAGTACCCGGTTGGACCCACTTTTGCATTAAGAACTGCCTTAATCCTTCAGGGCATAGATTCAACAAGGTACTGGAAATATTCCTCAGAGATTTTGCTTCATATTGACATGATAACATCACACAGTTGCTGCAGATTTGTCGACTGCACATCCATGATGCGAATGTATCGTTCCACCACATCCCAAAGGTGCTCTATTGAATTGAGAACTGGTGACTGTGGAGGCCATTTGAGTAAAGGGAACTCAATGTCGAGTTTAACAAACCAGTCTGAGATGATTCAGGGTTTATGACAGTGCGTTATCCTGCTGGAAATAGCCATCAGAAGATGAGTACACTGTGGTCATAAAGTGATGGACATGGTCAGCAACAATACTCAGGTATACTGTGGCGTTGACAATTGGTACTAATGGACCCAAAGTGTGCCAAGAGAATATCCCAATGCCATTACACCACAAGCAGCCTGAACAGTTGATACAAGGTAGGATGAATGCATGCTTTCATGTTGTTGATGTCAAATTCTGACTCGGCCATAAAATGTGGCAGCAGAAATGGAGACTAATCAGACCAGGCAACGTTTCTCCAATCTTCTATTGTCCAATTTTGGTGAGCCTGTGTGAATTGTAGCCTCAGTTTCCTGTTCTTAGCTGACAGGAATGGCACCCGGTGTGGTCTTCTGCTGCTGTAGCTCATCTGCCTCAAGGTTGGATGTGTTGTGTGTTCAGAGATGCTCTTCTGCAGACCTCGGTTTTAACGAGTGCTTATTTGAGATACTGTTGCCTTTCTATCAGCTGGAACCAGTCTGGCCATTCTCTGACATCAACAAGGCATTTGCGCCCACAAAACTGCCGCTCACTGGATATTTTCTCTTTTTCAGACCATTCTCTGTAAACCCTAGAGATGGTTGTGCGTGAAAATCCCAGTAGATCATCAGTTTCTGAAATACTCAGACCAGCCCATCTGGCACCAACAAAGATGCTTATGTTTAAAGTCACTTAAATCACCTTTCTTCCCCATTCTGATGCTCGGTTTGAACTGCAGCAGATCGTCTTGACCATGTCTACATGCCTAAATGCATCGAGTTGCTGCCATGTGATTGGCTGAATAGAAATTTGTGTTAATGAGCAGTTAGCCAGGTGTACCTAATAAAGTGGTGTGTCGTCTGAGTTACCTTTAAAGTACAAATAAAATCATGACAACAGAGATGGTGAGGAGTCCGTTAGGCTTTTTTAACTCTACCCAAACCCCTTTTCCAGATATTTCTAATTTACTACATCCTACTTTACTACATCCAATCAGCTCTCAGTATAAAGAACAAACCACGCCCACAGTTTTTTCATTTAATATTTTGTTTCTTTAGGAACTGAATCACAATATGAAAGAAAACGGTCACAGCTCTTTAAAGCAGTGTGTGAACATAAACGTAGCTCAGGAAACTTAACTTTTTACTGTTAATATCGCATACGGACCCTGAACTTGCGTCAATAGCGCCGCCACATTTGCATAGTGCTTCCAGGACGAATGTCATTCAACCGCACTAGTCAAGACTAAGGCCAATGAGAAGATGCTGGACTTTAGCACTGTGTACAAGTGTAGTAACGAGCAAACAATGCACAAAGACAACATCTCATAGGTACGATTTCGTTTTTTTACGATTCTGTATGTTATTTTGTATGTTTTGCGTTAAACAAGTAACATTATTGAAGATAATACAGTCACTTACTGCATTCACCATAAGGCAAAGCATAAACTTGCAATAAATTCTAGGCTTATGCTAGTTTTGTTGAATAAAATAAGCAAACAATGTAAATGAAATGTGACCAATCGATGTGGTGCCATAAACTTGTATTATTGTCGGCTAAGTGAACGAGTCGTTCATAATGGATTTATTCTCAAACAAATCGCTCCCTCCATTAGAATGAGAAGAGAAGGCAGGAGAGGGGGGGTGTTTCAGGACACGGATTAGATCACATTTAACAGGGAGGGAGGATAATATTTTTATGCATTCAAACACGCTCTTTGTCGGCAGTGTCCGTGCGGTCACTTATCAATCGATGTAGGAAAGTGATGTAAAATTATTATTTTCGTAATTTAAAAAAAATATTTGCATACTGACCACCGGGAAAACTCTCGATCATAGATATACTGTATGTATATATGTGTGTATATCTCTGGCTCTGGATGGCCACAGTCCTCCACTGCACCTTGGTCCCACATTCATTTCAAAGGAGCGCTATCCTGTACCAAAATGGCGGCTCTATTGTCCGTTCCTTCCAATAGACAAAAATAGCATAGGTGACATCTAATCATACCTGTCAACATTGGGATGTGAAAATAAGGGATATGCCCACCATAATAAGGGATTGCTCCGATGGCCCTACTCCCCCCCCCCCCTAAAAAATCCCCAAATAACTAAATATGTTGATTTGGAGATGTTTCATTGTAAATAAACTGTGAAATAGTCAGTAGAATGTTTTATTATTATTTACAAAAGAAAAAATAAATGGCAAAATAATAATAATATAATAATAAATTAGCAAACAGTTCAGCTTATTAAAATGAATAGCTAATATAATGAAATAGAATTAAGCTATCAAATCTCATTAGCCGTTTCTTCACTGTATAACTTACACATTCTGATTAAAGAGCAACGAATGAATCTCTTATTTATTTAGATTTTTTTTCATTTGATTACATTAAATAACAGGCGTCACTTAAAAGATCCACTCATCAAATGTTATAAATAAAGCATTTGACTGCTTTTCTAAGCTTTGATGCTCATTAGGACAAAATTAGTTGTGTTTGAAAAAAACCACCACCAAGATTGACATTTTTAGATATTATTGTTATTATTAATTATTCAATTCAATTTATCTTTATTTGTATAGCGCTTATACAATGTAGATTGTGTCAAAGCAGCTTCTCATGGAAGTATATAGTGAATTGAAACAGTGTCAGTTCAGTTTTCAGAGATAAGTTCAGTTCAGTTTAGCTCAGGTCAGTGTGGGTTAATTATGTGTATATGTCTGTTTAAACACACACCCAAAACCCAGACTCTGTTTCAAATCGCGTGTACAGAATCCGTTTGGGAAACAGCGTCTATTTATCACTATGGAGCACGTTAGCTGATAGTCATGCACCGCTATATGACTGTTTTGAGGATTGCATTTGAATGGGAGACGGCACCTGTAATAAAAGGAAAGGGAATCCTGCCATTTTTATATTTATTTAAAGTCTTTTCATGCCTAAACATAGCAAAAGCACAGAACAGACTCACATTTAAGAGCAAAGGGCGGCCCCTGGTGGTTCGGCGGTATGGGTTGTGTATAGGGAGGCTCTGCTCTTTAATGTTAATTGCCACCCTTTAGAGAAAGACTGAAAATACGGGAGAAATACAGGAAAATACCTTTACGGGATGATAGCAGGACAGAACTGTAAAATACGGAAGAATCCCGGGAAAAACGGGAGGGTTGACAGGTATGCATCTAATGTAAATATCTGTGATACCTAACAATACTGGTACTAACATCTAAAAAACTTTATTTTAATTTAATGGAACCTTTAAGGGGGCTAATAATATTGAAATATAGAAAAGACTGTAAATATTTCCTCACTCCGTTAAACATTGCTTGTGAAATGTTTGAAAATGAATACAAATTTCACAGGAGGTGAATAATTTTGACTTCAACTGCACTCAAAACATCACGTTTGTTGAAACAGCTCAATTCTTCAAGGATTTTTTTTTTTTTGGACAATTTTTTTAACAAACAATCTACTTAGATTTGTAAAAACTAGTACGATTAATTCCTTCATGTTGTCCAAACACAAATCGATTGTGTGGAACTCAGCATTTTTTTTGTGGAGCCAAGATTCTCACAGAAATCAGTCAAGTTTGGTAAAGGAAAAATCATGGTTTGGGGTTACATTCAATATGAGGGACTGAGAGAGATCTGCAGAGGGGTTGGACACATCAACAGCCTGAGGTATCAAGACATTTGTGCTGCCCATTACATTACAAACACAAAGGAAAGGGCAAATTCTTCAGCAGGATAGCGCTCCTCATACTTCAGCCTCCACATCAAAGATCCTGAAAGCAAAGAAGGTCAAGGTGCTCCAGGATTGGCCACCCCAGTCACCAGAAATGAACATTATTGAGCATGTCTGGGGTAAGATGGAGGAGGAGGCATTAAAGATGAACTCTGGGAGTCCTGCAGGAACGCTTTCTTTGCCATTCCAGATGACTTTATTAATAAGTGATTTGAGTCATTGCAGAGATGTATGGATGCAGTCCTCCAAGCTCATGATGGAGTCATACACACAATTCATTCTTTCTTCACTGCATCATGTCTGTATATTCTATACTATATGTATATGTATGTGTTAATATTATATCTTAGCTATCTAAGTTTAGCGATTCAGCAAGCGTTGATCTATAAGTAGCCCCTGTGCTAATAAAATAAAGTATATCCTTCCTGAAGCACCATATTTGCTGCAAGAGTGTAGCAGTTGATCAGATAACGTCAGAGGTGTTATATTTGTGTTCAGTTGGTGGGCAGATTCACACACACACACACACACACACACACACACACACAAAACGCAGTAGTTTGAGTCTCAACTTCCTGTCTTTGAAACCCTCGCACAAGGAAACCAGTGATCAGTGGCAGAAGCCTTTCAAAACAGGCTCATATATGCTCGCTCAAAATCACCGATGTGAAGAAAATGGCCGCCAACTCCAACCACCGCCCTAAAAGCTTTGACATCAGCAGTCTCGTCTCTGGTAAGTTCCTCTTTTGGACCACTTATGTGTGCTAAGTTATAATCTTAACCTAAATGTATGTATGTATGCATGCCTGAAGCTCGGTTATGAAGATGGACCATTCTTCCTGCTCTAAATGACTGTCAGATAATGATGATGATATCTACATCATTGTTGATTCAGTAATAAACAAATTGATATATAATTTTGCACTGTTGCATTGGCAGGTAAGTTGTGGTGAACCTGTGAGTTTGGCGTTTGTTCTGATGTTACGTACATCATCTCTCTCTCTTTTTTTTTTCTTTTTTCTTTTTTTTTTCTTTCAGGGTCCCTCTCTCAGTTGACCGTAGGGCCTGAATCGAAGGCTTCAGGGCCCATGTATGTCTACTTTCAGATCGGGCTCCTAAAAGAGGAGGTGTTGATCCCTGAAGGACGCCTCGGTTTCCAGAACGCCAAGCATCTCGCCGTTGATATCATTGAGAATAAGGTAGTGTTGGATCTGCTTGACTTTTTAATGAGGCGCCGTTCTTCTCCATCGTTATTTCTATAGCTCTTTATATATTGTGGAGACACTGGCTTCATTTATAAAATGAACGTACAACAGAAAAGTCGGTGTATGGTCAAATACATGGACGTAAACATTCCTTAAAATTTCTAGATACACCCAAACAAATGATATTTGCTGTTTGTTCGTACTAAAAATATGCTCAAGCAGCAACACAATTCTTTTTTGGGACAACTTATTTGCTTTATGTTCAATCCACTTAAATTTGCAAGAACTAATAAGCAAATTTAATTCCTTCATGTTGTCCCAACACAAATCGGTTGAAGGTGCCATATACTGCATTGGTTTAATAAGTTAAATTGTTCTCTGATATCTACATAGTAGGTTTATGGCTTCGGTAAGTTAAACAAATCTCCAGAAACGGTTTTATAAGCACATTTATCACTCCACAAAATACCCATAGAATCAGAAAGTCTATGATTGACCATATATGGTTCATGTCGTGAATACTAATGAGCTCTGCTCTGATGTAAAGTGTTGCCAGAATGGGCGGTTTCTCCCCTCGGACACCCCAGGTCATCAATGTATTACATCCCAGCTAGCAAAATTAATGTAGCTCAAATAGGGGCCCACACCAGACACTTACATCTGGACCACATACTAAATGGAATGATGACTCTAGGGCGGTCCGCTCCTGTTTGCCAGATCTGGGCCACGATTGAGCCATAGCAATATCACATATCAGTCAGAATTCAACCAAATGAACCAGAGCTGACCCTGTTCAGGGCCACAGTTTGCTTTTATTTTGGCCTAGATCCGGCCCACACTAGACACTTACATGTGGACCACATACCGCTTGGAATGATGGCAATTAGGCGGTTCGCTCCTGTTTGCCAGATCTGGGCCACGATTAAGCCATAGCAGTATCACATATCAGCCAGAATTCAACCAAATGAGCCAGAACTGACCCTGTTCTGGGGCACAATTTGCTTTTATTTTAGCCCAGATCCGGCCCACACCAGACACTTACATCTGGACCACATACCGCATGGAATGATGGCAATTAGGCGGTCTGCTCCTGTTTGCCAGATCTGGGCCATGATTAAGCCATAGCAATATCACATATCAGCCAGGAATCAGCCAAATGAACCAGAACTTACCCTATTCTAGGCCACAGTTTGCTTTTATTTTGGCCCAGATGCTGCCCACACCAGACATTTACATCTGGACCACATACTGAATGGAAGGATGGCTCTAGGGCGGTTTGTTCCTGTTTGCCAGATCTGGGCCACAATTAAGCCATAGCAATATCACATATCAGCCAGAATTCAACCAAAATCAACCAGAACTGACCCTGTTCTGGGCCACAGTTTGCTTTTATTTTGGCCCAGATCCGGCCCACACCAGACACTTACATCTGGACCACATACTGAATGGAATGATGGCTCTAGGGCGGTCCTTTCCTGTTTGTCAGTTGACAAATAAGCTAAAGCAATAGCACAAAAATCCCAGCATGAATTGCAGTATAAATACATTCTTTAGCTTATTGATGCTACAGTTTTCATTATTTGATTTTGATTCTGCTGTTTATGTTGACATTGTTGATTTTGTCACTTTTAGTATCATGTTTGTGAGTTTTGTTCATTTTGTTAATTGTCACCATTGTGACAATTAGCCAGAGCTAACTGTGCCAAATATTTGCAAAAAGTAGCCCACATTTGTTTTAGGACAACTGGGCCACATTTGCCATATCTTCTCTGGGCCACTATAGGCTAACAGCTGCATTAGCCAGAGCTAACTGTGCCGAATGTTTGCCAAAAGTGGCCCACATATGTTTTAAAATAACTAGGCCACATTTGATATATTTTCTCTGGCCCACATTAGGCTCACAGCCGCAATAGCCAGAGCTTACTGTGCCTAATATTTGCCAAAAGTGGCACACAAATGTCTTAAGATAACTGGGCCACATTTGGACTTACATGTGTGAGCCACTTTAGGTTTAGACCCAGATTACTCTTAACTAAGCCACATTTTTGCCAACTGTGGCCCACATTTGTCCTCCATCATTTGGGCCAAATTGATAATTTTCCACATGGGCCACATTAGGCTCACATTTAGATTACATTTTGCCATAAGTGCCAAAGCTTTGCGTTAAATGGCCCATATATGAATTTGAATCTTTGGTCCCTCTTTGCCATTGTACAGGTGGGCCACTTCAGGCTCACATTCATTTTGTCTGGGCCACAGGAATACCACCTGTGCCACATAACTGCCTAAAGTGGCGCACATTCGTATGCTATCAGGGTTATGATAGCCTACAGATTACTAGGTGGTTGTTTTTTTGCATTCTAGCATCAGTCAGGAATCAGTCAGCATCTGGCAACACTGCTGACGTTCCGCTCTTACACACACACACACACACACACACACACACACACACACACACACACACACACACACACACACACACATAAACACACAGGGCATAATGTACGCTGAACACGGACCAGATCTGTTGTGAATTTAAGGCTAAACTGTAATTAAGCTTGACTAAAGAGAGTGATAGAGATGTATCGTGTTGTATTTTGAACTACAGTCAAAGCAAACACAGCCAGGACTATCAACCTCTGCGTGAACAGATGACAGTTGAGCTGAGTATGATTCAGCGGTCTATGTGTGTTTGTTGAAACACGCATCATATTTCACAATAAACATGATCAATTACACAAAAGATGCAAGTAAACATTACCTTATGCCTCTTCGGAGTGGAAATGAATGAATGTGTAATCTGTAAAACTTGCATTTAGCATCATGAGGTGAGTTTGAAACTCGTTGGCCAGTAATGCCGAGTTCAGACTGCATGATTTTAACCCCGATTTTGACTCGTCGACAGGTTTTAAGAAATCACCTACAAATGCCTGAAATCACAGGCAAATCGGTGCTCATGCATGCGAGTGACAATCACACAGTGTGAACTATCAAAGACGTGATGTGAAAGAATTGCAGATGAGTCGCCGAGATATTGGCTTGCTAAATATCTGGAGCTGTCGGCGATTCAAATCATGCGTGTGAATGTGATGTTCTGATTGTAAAAATAACGTCGGCGATCACCTACAACCAATGAGAGAGCAGCGTCCACTAGTGTGGTTACCTGCAGGCCAGCGGGAGGTTGGGGGAGAAGTTAAAAGCGCTCATTTTCAGTTTATTTGGACCCAAGAAATGGAGGAAAGACTAGCAGAACTTTGGCAGGAGCACACGTCTGTCTGACGTGTCATCTGAGCAAAACCACAACCGGCTCAAAGGTTGAGAAGAACTGACTAATTCCCTTCAAACCCACACTGAAAAAAATCATTTTGAGATGATTCCTTGGATTTACTCAATTTTTTTACGTTAAGTGGCTGTAAACAATTTATTTGGGCTGAATTTAAACAAACAAATTAAGTAGAATTTTATTAAATTTAATTTGTTTAAATTTAACACAAATAAATTGTTTGCAACAGTTTTGCAGACATCATTTTTTTTCAGTGCAGGTGAGTAAATATGTGCATTTTCTACCCCATAAAAGGCTTCTTTCTCATGATGTAGTTAATATCAAAAGATATAATACGTGTTTTTGGTTGTGAGACGTAGTTTGGACAAAGTTGTCGGCGATTCTTCCTATTGTAAAGTCATACAGTGTGAACCCCCCTGTCGTCGATCCATCTTGCAATGTAAACAAAGCAGCGACGAAACGCCAGCCTAGATAGTCATGCAGTGTGAAAACATCTGACACACAACTACTGCGAGAATCATGCAGTCTGAACTCGGCATTACGCACAGTAAACAATTCGGCGCTGGCGTTTTTCAAAATAAAAGTCCCACATACATAGTAAGTGAAATTTAAGCTTACAATAACCGAGGGAGGAAGATTATCACTGTTGTATCACTAAGATGTTTGACATATCAAACACAGCCTGAGGCGTGCATATTAATTATCTCAATTTATCTTTCTATGATCTCAGAGCTGCATATCTGCTTGTTAAAGGGTCACGAAACACCAAAACACATTTACTGAGAAGTTGACAGTCATATATAATTCCAACATTGATAAAAACACTATTAAAACACATATATTTAGCTAAAAAGTGAAAATTGGTTGTTTTTACGTTGTTTAGAACAAACTCATTTTCCCGGTTTAAAAAGAAAATATAGCTGCAAGCAGCAATTGTGGGGCGAAGCAATGCAGAGGCACCATAAAAAGCAGTCCAGAGGCCATGAGCAGCAAGCTCTATAGAGCACCAGATGAAGTGAAACAAAGAGTTCTGAATACATTTGAACTTCACTTAACTGGAAATGCAAGCAAAACATATGAATTTGAATAATTTACTGGTTTGTAACTTTTGACCAGTAGGTGGCGCTGTTACCAAATTTATGTGACGTGGTCAGTGTGAGGAGACAATGATACACAAAAAGTTTTGTGTCAATATGTATAAGCGTTGCAGAGTTACAGCCTCAGATGCAGTTTAGCATTGCACCAGCCAATTTGTCGGTGCAGTAAACAACAACCGTATTGCCTATCAACACAAAATTAATAGCTTTTTGCCAGCAAGGTCTGAAGATAATTTGAGTCAAATTTGGTGAAAATTGGACCAATGGCCTAGGAGGAGTTTGAAAAAGTGAGATTTTGAACAAATTCAAAATGGTGGACAGAAAATGTAGGCAATTATGGCATATGGGGTATCTATGTTTTTAGCATCACCTAAGGAATAATTTGAGCTCAATTTCGTCAATTTAAATTTGCAGTCAAAAGTTATTACCAAATATGTAAGTTTTGTTATTAATGAATAATGAATGGTTTATAACTCTTGACCCATAAGCGGCACTGTCACCAAATCTTTATAGTTTGTTGATTTTGTTGTGGCAATGGCACACCTGAAGTTTGGTGTCAATATCTTTAGGCATCGCAGAGATACAGCCTCACATGTTGCTTGGCGTCATGTCAGCACAATTTGGTGAAAATTGGACCGATGGTCGAGGAGGAGTTCGAAAAAGTAGTGTATCGATTTGCATAACAATGGCAGACATGAAGTTGGTAAAATTATAGTATTAATGCGTGCACGATCTTCCAAGGAATCTATCAAGGCCAGTCACGTGACAATAACGTTAACGCAGCAGATGTTATTAGCATTTTTCGAAATTTCTTTATAACTTTTGATCACAAGGTGGCGCTGGTCTGAAACCAGTGTTTTGAGCACTTCCAGGGCACGGAGTTGAACATGCGTATCAATTTTGGTGGAAATACCTCAATGCGTTGATAAAATATGCCGTTTTTGGTCAAAATTGTCTTATTATTAATTCATGAGAAAGACTTGGTTCGAACCAATCAGCGCGCTCTATTTTGAATGAGTTTTAAAATGGCATTTTAGACGAAAAATGATCCACGTTCACACTGCCGTTTCATCTAGCATTTCTGAACAGCCCTCCATCTGCTGAAAACGCACATCACGTGACCACACATACACACACACAGGCACAGCCACAACCATATATTCACACACACTGTCATGCGCTCGTCTGAGCTCCAGAGAACAGTGCACGTTGGACATTTTATCAAGGATGTATCGCTGGATTGCGTCTCACTATAAGTTAGTTGTTAAACATGTTAATTTATCTTGTCTCAATCTAACGACTCTTCTGTCTTTTAAATCTATCAGGTAACGTGTCACAGCGTCAGTACACTGCTTCAGTCTTTCACTTCCACGCTTGTACTTAGTAATTTTTGTGAAAACCTCAGATACTGTTGGTTGTGCACCTTTTTTAACCAACCAAGTGTGTGGACGCCATAACGACACAGATCACTCTGACTATTCATGCCAGAGTCCCGCGGAAAAAGTGATTGATGGGGTAATTTGTCTGTAACTTATCTTTATTTATTTATTTATTTATTTATTTATTTATTTATTTATTTATTTAT
>CAIGQZ010032222.1:8890508-8901075 GCA_903798205.1 Danio tinwini | reverse complement strand
TGTGTGTGTGTGTGTGTGTGTGTGTGTGTGTGTGTGTGTGTGTGTGTCAGGCCGTGTTTCAGCAGTAATATCCCGCTGATGCGAGTGGTGCAGTCGATCAAACACAGCAAGAGAAGAGGCAGTGGAGTGTTAAAGAAGGGCTGGTTAATCCACAACACCAGCACCGACACACTGGTCAGAAAAACACCACACATGTCTGAAGAATTACTTCCAATGGGCTGTTGATATATATATATATATATATATATATATATATATATATATATATATACACACACAGTGTATCTGGAAAGTTTTCATAGCGCTTCACTTTTTCCACATTTTTTTATGTTAAAGCCAGTGATTAAGTTGTGAATTGCGAGGTCCCGGAACAGATCAGGGTAATTGATCCGACATGTTACTCAAGGATGGAGATGTGTCGCTCACGAAAGTGGAGAGCAGGAGGTTGTTACGGTGGATGGTGGAGGGGTGTCGCGGATAAAAGTGAGCGGGGCGGGGGTTTTGCGAATGAAAGTGAAGAGGGTTGAGGAGAAGAAAGTGAAAGTGAACAGCGGACAGGAGAGGGGGATCAGTAAAATGAGGTACTGGATCAGATTTCAGAAGTTCCTGATCCGGCGTGTTCCGGCACAAATTAAGCACTGGTTACAGCCTTATTCCAAAATGGATTAAATTCATTGATTTCCTCAACATTCTACACACAATCCCCCATAATGACAATATGAAAAAAGAGTTTTTGAAATTGTTGCAAATTTATTAAAAATACAAAACCTGAAAAATCACATGTACATCAGTATTCACAGCCTTTGCAGTGAAGCTCTAAATTGAGCTCAGGTTCTGTTTCCACTGATCATTCCTGAGATGTTTCAGCAGCTTCATTGGAGTTCACCTGTGGTCAATTCAGTTGATTTGACATGATTTGAAAAGGCATACACCTGTCTATATAAGGTCCCAGGGTTGACAGTGCATGTCAAAGCACAAACCAAGCATGAAGACAAAGGAATTGTCTGTAGACCCCTGAGACAGGATTGTCTCGAGGCACAAGGCTGGGAAAGGTTACAGAAACATTTCTGCTGCTCTGAAAGTTCCAATGAGCACAGTGGCCTTCATCATCTGTAAGTCATCATCTGTTTGGAATCACCAGGACTCTTCCTAGAGCTGACCGGCCATTTAAGCTGAGTAATCGGGGGAGAAGGGCCTTAGTCAGGGAGGTGCTCAATAACCCGATGGTCACTCTGTCTGAGCTCCAGCGTTCTTCTGTGGAGAGAGGAGAACCTTACAGAAGGACAACCATCTGTGCAGCAATCCACCAATCAGGCCTGTATGGTAGAGTGGCCAGACTGAAGCCGATCCTTACCTGGAATTTGCCAAAAGGCATCTGAAGGACTCTCAGACCATAAGAAACTAAATTCTCTGGTCTGATAAGACTAAAATTGAACTCTTTGGAGTGAATGCCAGGCGTAACGATTGGAGAAAACCAGGCAGCGCTCATCACCAGGCTAATACCAACCCTACAGTGAAGCATGGTGGTGGCAGCATCATGCTGTGGGGATGTTTTTCAGCAGCAGGAACTGGAAGACTAGTCAGGATAGAGGGAAAGATGAATGCAGCAATGTACAGAGACATCCTGAATGAAAACCTGCTTCAGAGTGCTCTTGACCTCAAACTGGGGGGACGGTTCATCTTCCAGCAGGACAATGACCCAAAGCACACCGCCAAAATATCAATGGAGTGGCTTCACAACAACTCGGTGAATGTCCTTGAGTGGCCCAGCCAGAGTCCAGACCTAAATCCTATTAAACATCTCTGGAGAAATAGCTGTACACTGTCGCTTCCCATCCAACCAGATAGAGCTTGAGAGGTACTGCAAAGAGGAATGGGCAATAATTCCCAAAGACAGGTGTGCCGAGCTTGTGGCATCATATTCGAAAAGACTTGAGGCTGTAATTGCTGCCAAACGTGCATCAACAAACTATTGAGCAAAGGCTGTGAATACTGATGTACATGTGATTTTTCAGGTTTTTCTTTTTTAATAAATTTGCAACAATTTCAAAAACTCTTTTTTCACATTGTCATTATGGGGGATTGTGTGTAGAATGTTGAGGAAATAAATGAATTTAATCCATTTTGGAATAAGGCTGTAACATAAAAAATGTGGGAAAAGTGAAGCACTAATGAATACTTTCCGGATGCACTGTATATACACACACACTCATATAAATATAAATATATATATATACACCCCATAATTACCCCATAATGCAATGTGAAAACGTACAGATTTTTATTTTATATATTTTCTTTGCAGAAAAAACGTCACTACTGGGTGTTAGATGGAAAAAGCATCACCCTGTACCCCAATGAAACCACCAGCAAGTACTATAAGGTGTTTATAAAGTCACTTTTCTGATGCAGCTTTAAAGGAACACTCCTCGTTTTCTATAAATATGCAAATTTTACAGCTCTCCTAGAGTTAAACAACTTTTACTATTTAAATCCATTATGCCAATCTTCTGGTGGAAGCAATTATAGCTTGGCTTAACATAAATCATTGAATCGGATTAGACCATTAGCATATCACTCCAAATTTTTAAAGAAGAGTTACAATAGTTTTCCTATTTATATTATCAAATGCTATTATATACAATGCTCAGCATATATAAGTTCACCCCTCATAAATCTATCTTTTAAATTCATATTTTTAATAGGAAGCTATACAATATTATATCTGTGCTTATACGTTAGATTAGTCAGGACTGAAGCCAAATCTGGAGCTGATCTAACAAAATAACTTACGATAACACTCAATAACTAGTACAGACAAATTTCTATGTTGTATAAAAATATTAAATACAAATTTTAAAAAAGAGGAAAAATCAAGAGAATTTTTAAATGACTAAAATATTATTTTATTTAATATTAAATTAATAAATCTGTTTTGTTTAAATGCACCAAAATACATACTATATTTACAGAGAAATGGATAAAAATATTCATTTCCAAAATGGGGTGTACTCAATTATGCTGAGCACTGTAGTTACCTAGCTGGGGACTATTTTTTAGGTGTAGTGTAACGTCATTGTGCTTCTGCAGCCAATGGTTCAGCAGCAAAGTTACCTAATTATTGCACCAGAATATGATTAAAGTTCCTCACCATTTCAGCCAAGAAGTAGCTCATTGCAATTTTCCATCTGTCTCAGTACATGTAACACAAGAGTGCAGGATAGCGGTGTTGAGGATCCACTTGCAGTTTACTTGCAAGATTAGTCATACAAGCAATGGTTAAAACAGGGGCGAACGGTAACATAGAAGAAGAAGCGTAGTCAGATACAGCAAGCGGAACTGCCGCTCTATAGGCAATGGACTAGCACGCCGCCCTCAACCCGAAAGTGAAAACGAACCTGACCAGTTCATAAAGTGAGGACCGGGGATTGATGGTGCGGATGAGTCAGTACGTTAGGTTGGGCTGCGGGGAGCGTTTGCCGCCCTCACTATTATGCCAGACCCTTATTATGCAAGTGTTCTGTTAATGTTGTGGATGAAAGTCAGTACGTTGGGTTGGGCGGCGGGGCGCATTTGCTGCCCTCAATATTAGGCCGCTCTAGGCAGCCGCCTAGGTCGCCTCTATGGACGCGCCGGCCCTGGTCAGATAACAACCAAATGGTCAATACAGGCGGCAGACAGGATAAGCAATAAAACTCAGCAAGAGTCAAAACACCGAAAACACTTTGTAATTGGTACAGGGTATGTACCAACAAGCCTCAGCAATGTCTGTGACAGTAGGCAAAGAAAGGACAAAGGGAATGTTTTTTTGATTCATTAGCAATATATGTATATACAGTTGAAGTCAGAATTATTAGCCCCCCTGTTTGTTTTTTCCTCAATTTCTGTTTTTTAACGGAGAGATTTTTTTCAACACATTTCTAAACATAATAGTTTTAATAACTCATTTCTAATAACTGATTTATTTTATCTTTGACATGATGACAGTAAATATTATTTGACTAAATATTTTTCAAGACACTTCCTAAAGTGACATTTAAAGGCTTAACTAGGTTAATTAGGTTAACTAGGCAGGTTAGAGTAATTAGGCAAGTTATTGTATAACGATGGTTTGTTCTGTATACTATTGAGAAAATATATAGCTTAAAGGGGCTAATAATTTTGACCTTAAAATGGCTTTTAAAAATTAAAAACTGCTTTTATTCTAGCCAAAATAAAACAAATAAGACTTTCTCTAGAAGAAAAAATATTATCAGACATACTGTGAAAAATGTCTTGCTCTGTTAAACATAATTTGGGAAATAATTAAAAAAGAAAAAAAAATCAAAGGGGGCTAATAATTCTGACTTCAACTGTATATCAGTTTAACATCATTTACCTGTAACTACTGACCTTTACAAAAACAAATACTATGCAAGTCAATGGTTACAGGTTTCCAGCGTTCTTCAATGTGTCTTATTTTGTGTTCCAGAATAAAAACAGATAAACCAGTCTGGAACAAATATAGGTTGAGTAAATGATGACAATTTTCATTTTTTTGGGTGAACTATCCATTTAAAAAGGAAAAATATTTAAACAAATTTGTTCCATTTAAAGCGAGATGCTCATAGTCTAGTTCTATTTAATGATTTATGCTTAGCTAATACTGCCCCCATGCAGACCCAAATATGCAGATATTATAACAATCTATCGATAAACACATCTTCTGCTTTCGGTTTGCTGATTAAATGAAAAATGAGTTGAAAATGGAGGAGCAGAAATCTGCCGTCATTTTCATATCAAATTTAAAGAGGACTGAGGTGATAAATTAGTAGTGTACATTTCATGAGGTAATTGCAAAAGTTTAAGGGGACTAAAAAGAAATACAGGGGGGCTGAAGTGACACCCATTCTGTTTTCTAATTTTACCTGAACATTTCAGCAAGATATCATTCAGTTGACTTGTTGTCGTCTTCTGAAAAAATACTCTCACAAAATGTTCTCACAGCTGCTGCGGTCGTCAAGGGATGGAGAATGCTGCAAGTTAAGATTGCACAGATTGCAACAAATTAAGATGCAAGTTAAAAAAACATTTGGTACACAGTTAATCACGAATACACATAAATTAGGGAAGTTAAATCAGCAAAACAAGTGAGTATACTGAAGGTATACACAATTATTGATCCTCAGAAGCCGTAATACCCAAACAGTCTGTGCAAAAAAGTAGGCATACAGAGTATACATGCGTACAGCCCTGACTACACCACTGGTCTGTGAGTGTATGTGCTGTTTATGTAGCTCATGTAATCAGTCTTGAGTAGCTCCCAGCTGTATGTGTGTGTGGAGAACCGGGACAGGTGTGTGTGTGTGGTGCCTGAAGGGAGTTGTAGTTCATATGGTGGCCGAACTGTAGTCAGAGTGAAAGCGAATGTTCTCCAGTGATCTATGAGGGTTAGATCGCTGGTGATCATGACAATTACAAGACAGGGTCGGACTTAGGGATTTGGGGTCCCTAAGCAGCTCCAGGTATGGGGCCCTAGCATTTTTGAAAAATAAACTGGACGTTATACAGTTGAAGTCAGAATAATTAGCCCCCCTTTGAATTTTTATATTTTTTTATTTTTTTTTAAGTATTTCCCAAATGATGTTTAACAGAGCAAGGACATTTTCACAGTATGTCTGATAATATTTTTTCTTCTGAAGAAAGTCTTATTTGTTTTATTTCGGCTAGAATTAAAGCAGTTTAAATTTTTGATTAACTATTTTAAGGTTATTATTAGCCCCTTTAAGCTATATTTATTTTCGATAGTCTACAGAACAAATCATCATTATATAATAACTTGCCTAATTACCCTAACCTGCCTAGTTAACCTAATTAAATGTCCCTTTAAGCTGTATAGAAGTGTCTTGAAAGACATCTAGTAAAATATTATTTACTGTCATCATGGAAAAGATAAAATAAATCAGTTATTAGAGATGAGTTATTAAAACTATATAAAACATTTAGGCCCAGTTTCACAAACAGGGCTTAGATTAAGCCAGGACTAGGTCTTTAATTTAATTTAGGCTTTTTAAGCCACATTTATAAAAAATGGCCTTAGAAAAATAGGTAACACTTATTTTGATGGTCCATTTGAGTATTAGTACACTGTCTACTTAATATCTGTTGACACTGACATTTCACAGTCCTTCAACAGACGTTTAACTGACTATAAGAAACTTTGCAATTACTTGTCAACTTACACTAACCCTAACCCCAACCTCAACCCCAACCTAACAGTCTACTTATAATCTAATTATAATTAGTTGCAATGTAACTTAAATTCAACAAACGGACCATCAAAATAAAGTGTGACCGAAAAATATATTACTGGTGAGCACCTGGAGACAAAAAAAATGACACTGACGTATTTTAAGACATCTCACCGCAAGTTATTTTAAGTTAAGACAGCTCAAACATGCAATTTTATCTTGACTAGCCGTAAACCTTGTCTGTGAAACCGGGGGATAAAGTATAATTTATATATTTTAATATTTAAAGAAACCTTTATCTTCCTAATGTAAAATTAAAAGCAATAAATTCACAAATAAAAAAAGTTCACAAAATATTGGGGGTGTTCAAACTCAGTCCTGGAGGGCCGGTGTTCTGCAGATTTTAGCTTCAACTTGTCTCAACACACCTGCACGGATGTTTCTAGAAAGCCTAGTAGGAGCTTGATTAGCTAGTTGAACTTGAACTTTGCAGGACACGAGCCCTCCAGGGCCGAGTTTGAGCAGCTTGATGAACGTGTTAATTAGGCATTTTTGTGTTTAGATTTTAATAGGATAATTAAAAAACATGTAAAAAATTCAATTCACAATCCATCTAACTAATCTTCTCACCATTTTTCATATGATTTGAATACTTGCTGTTTGTGATTCGGCGGCCGTTTCACTGGAAATGTTATCTGAACAGGCCCTAGATCTTATAACCAGCTCACATCGCTCATTATCTGACAGCTGTTCTGGCAGACAGCAGGATCGGGGAGGAAGCTGCATTTCAATGTTTGTCGTATTTCTACTTTTTTTTCTTCTTCCTTTTCCCCAAATGCTTTCAAAATTCTCACTCTTGCACCCTCTACCTGCCTCTACTCTGATCGCCGGTGCTTCTGTGTCTCTAAAATCTCTGTGATTGTGAACAACAGCACGAATAATAATAAACGGTCCATTTAAATTTTTACATTTAAAACAGAGGGGAAGCAGATGGAAAATACCTCACGCTCGCGGTGCTAAAATATTTGCTGTCGGTATGCAGAGGAATGATCTGCTCTCAATGCTGCAGGTGTGAGAGGCAGCCGGCGATGGGCCGCCTTTGGGTGTTTTACAGTGGGGGACAGACAGACGGCATCACGCGCAGCTTGTTGCGAAGAGTAACGTTAGAATGGTGCAGCACGGCCACATGAGAGTCTTTAAAAATCTCCAGTAGCACCTAAAAACATTCTCTAGTCGTTTTTTTGAAAGTTTGGTGATAGAGGGCTCTGAAAAGTCGCTAAGTTGGCAACACTGGCTGGCAGTTTCTTTGATTAAAGCACTCACACCTTGCGCATGTGCAGTACGGACGGAACGTTCCATTATTCATGGGGGCCCTGGTTTGAAAAGAAGTAATATTGTTAAAATCTTAACAGTTATAGACAGATTTTACTACATACGATAGATCATTTATAAAAGAGATACATGAATAATATAAGCTTCTTGGCATTGGTCGAGGACTCCTAATTCCTGGGGGCCCTAATCGGCTGCTTACCTCGCTTATTGGTAAAGTCTGCCCCTGACTACAGAAGAATCAAGCTTTAAACAGAAAAATTATCTAAACTCTTTGGTTATTTTGAATGAGATGCTAATGGTCTAATCCGATTCAATGAATCTATGCTAAGCTAAGCTAAAAGTGCCTTCGAAATAAAGGTACAAAAACACTGGGGCGGTACACTTTTGTATCTTACATGTGCACATTGGTACATTAAAAGGTTAACTTTTGTTCCTTTAAGGCAGTGTTTCTCAACCACGTTCCTAGAGGACCACCAGCTCTGCACATTTCCCATGTCTACTTAACCAAACACACCTGATTCAGGTCATTAGCTCATTAGCCGAGACTGAAAGACCTGCAATAGGTCTAACAGACAAAGGAGACATCCAAAACATGCAGTGCTGGTGGTCCTCCCGGAACGTGGTTGAGAAACACTGCTTTAAGGTACTCTGAGCTACACATTTGTACTTTTTAGGTATTAATATTTACCTATTGAAACAGTACCACCCCCAAGTTTGGTTCCTTTATTTCTGAGTGTGTATGAGAGCTGTAAAATGTGCAAGAAAAAGTGAGGTGTTCCTTTAAGACACATGTTTTCCTCCTCATGTGTATGTGTGCGTGTGTTTAGGAGATCTCCCTGTCGGAGGTGCTGCAGGTTCGTGGAGCAGATCAGATTAGCGGCGATCACTCGTTGGAGCTGCAGACGGGCTCTCTGGTGTACTGTGTGTTTGCTGAACAGGACGGTCCCGCGTGGGAATCGGCCCTCAGGCTGGCCCTCAGACCCGTTCAGGGCTCCACAGCCGAGGACTCAGCGGACAGCGGTCAGACAAGCACAAAACACTCATAACAATAACTGATTCACTGAGTTTTCAGATGCTGTTGTGCTTTTATACAAAATAGTTTTATTAATTTTGAAAACATTTATTGAATAGTTTAAATATTAAGAAGTTATTTATTAGTTTGTATTTAATGAATATTTGAAATTAAACACAATATGATACACCAGGCGCAATAAAGCGCAAGACATGTTTGGCGCGATTTGTTGCTATTTTCAGACCAGCGCAACCCTAATTTTCCTGTTTTGCACCACGTTGTTTAAATAGTAAATCCAATTATCATTTGTGCAACTTTGTGGACTCATAGCGTGTGCTGGTATAAAGGAGGTGTGTTAAGGTGCATTGTTGGTGCGTTGCTATTTTGAGAAAGTGAAATAGACAGCGTCATAGACCAACTAAAAGGTGCTCTGAAGTCCAGTGCAGAGCACGTTAGTTGTACACCTTAAACTCTTACACATTGCTTAATACACACAGGAACACACAAATATCTTTACAGATGAAAAAAAGGATTAAAATGTTATAAACATTATTATTTTCTACATTAATATAAAAGCCACTGCCTCCGTGCCTTCTTCACCTAGGGGGGCTTTTTTCAGCTTATTCATAACAATCTGCATTAGTATAATGTTATTATTATTATCAGTGTTATTTATTATATGCATATTTATATCTGTTTTAATAAAAACTATTTGTCCACCTGTCGGGTTTCGGAGACGTCTGCATCACCATATGGGGCATAAGAACAGGACGTGTGTGTGGATGTAACTCAGTTGTTTGACCACACTTCAATATTATTGTTCATTTATTAGTTTGCTGGACATTAGAACTGAATTTAGAAATAGTTTTGAAACAAATCTTTGTGCTTAACAAATGAAATTAAATATGTGGGCTAATGGATGTCTTCAGTGGCGTGCGTACAACAGCGTTTCCTTACTCAGTGAAAGTAAAGGAGTAAAGAGGCCTAATGGAAGAGGCTTCTTCTTCATCCTCACGCTGCAGATGCTCTGTTTAACTGTTTTCTCGCTAGTGAAGCATTCAGTTTTTTTCACTTACAAAGTCTATCATGTAAATAGCAAATGCACCATGGTGTGACACACCTGACTCTTAAAGAAAATGTTAGATGAGACTCTGATTGGTTTAATGCATTATGCTCAAAACACACTCATAACTCATTAAGAGAATAAGCACAACCCTGTGAGACCATGCGCCAGGGTGCAGAGCGTATTTTTCTGTGCTTAAAATAGCAAAAGTGGATTCGGACATGCCTTTAATGCTTTTGTGCCGTGCGCTTTAGACTTTGTGCCTATATCATTAAAATATTTCACTATTTGTTTTTGCTCTTATTTGAATAGTTTTAAGTTTTTAATGTTTAGTGGGGGGGGGGTCCTTTTTATTATTGTTCTTTTTAAATAATATTATTTATGCAGATTTAATCATTTTATTTATGAATTTAGTTTGAGTTTTTTATAAACTAACTGAAGACAAATTCGCACTATGGTAATTAATAGTAAATACTACAGTATTTTTAACTGTACTATAATAAAGTGTATTGTACTGTATACAATACCTGACACGTCTTGTCGTCTATCTCAGTTGTATGAGCAACAAATAATAACTCGACTTCTAGTTTGTAAAAGTGTCAGTAGGTGGATTTTTCAGATGAAACATCTGTTGAACTGCATCCCAATCATCACAATACAGCAGAAGACCTACTGGAACCAGCATGGAGCCAAGATTCTCACAGAAATCAGTCAAGTTTGGTGAAGGAAAAATCATGGTTTGGGGTTACATTCAGTATGAGGGCGTGAGAGAGATCTGCAGAGTGGACGGCAACATCAACAGCCTGAGGTATCAAGACATTTGTGCTGCCCATTACATTACAAACACACAGGAGAGGGCTAATTCTTCAGCAGGATAGCGCTCCTCATACTTCAGCCTCCACATCAAAGATCCTGAAAGCAAAGAAGGTC
>CAIGQZ010032222.1:8867204-8885523 GCA_903798205.1 Danio tinwini | reverse complement strand
AGCTAAACAGACAGTAATATATAATCAGTAGGCGGAGCTAAACAGACAGTATATAGAATTTGTAGGCGGAGCTAAACAGACAATAATATTGAATTAGTAGGCGGAGCTAAACTGACAGTATATAGAATTAGTAGGCGGAGCTAAACAGACAGTTATGCAGGAGGAGGCAGGGTTTAGTCACTCCATTACATAATAAAGTGTCAGTCACAATCAGTCGTTTCGGTGGATCAGTTCCAATACATTGACTACTACACTGAGCAGAAAGTTTTGAGTTCAGAAATGTTTTTATAGTTCAGTGACCTCTTCTGTGTCAACAGATCAAGGGATTTTTGATTTCTAAGTTCATGACTTTTTTACAGAGACCCACACAAAACTAGTAGAAAAGGGCTTTTACAGCATGTGTTATAAATGATCTGTGAGCAGGAGCAGATTTAACCAATATCCCAGGAAATCCGGGCCCCCCAATAAATACCTAGAAGTATAAATTATACACATAAACTATACATAACATCTTTTTCTGTCAAATTTTGCATGGTGAGGGTCTAACAAATAACATTTTGACATAATTATTACATCTGCGCAAATTTGTCCCCCACCCCCAAATCATGGAGCAGCAGAAAATGAAAATTTATTTTAAGGAAACATCATTTAAATATGTAGCGATTGCATTACGATAAAATGTAGAAAATTAGATAAATGAGTGATATAAAAAAATAAAAGTACAAAGGGTGCATTTTAGGAATGGCTGGAGTTGCTTAGGGCCCCCAAAACCCTAAGGCTGTACTCACACTATGTACAGTTGCCTTGAACCAGGCCAAAGCACACTTGTCCCCCCTCCCGTCTCCCCCGACGGCCCCCACTCACATTACATTCGGGCCTGGGCGCGCTTAAACCATTTGATCGTTTGATGTGAGTTGACACTCAGTCTAATATTTCGCCGAACAGATCAGACACTTTTGACTCTCATAAACAATCAGAAAGTTCTCGTGCTGCAGGAATTAGGAGGTTTGCTGAAGGCGCAGCTGATGTGCAGTGAGAGGTTTGCATCTTTAATAATCTACAACAGTTTGTGTTCATTGAACAGTATGAACGATTAATTAATCCATATCAAACAGTCCCTTAAAAGTCACGTCTCGCTTTCAGTTTCGGGCTTAGGCATGCTTGCACTCACACTGTAAGCATACCGCGCCTGTGCCCAAGTGAACCGCTCTCAGGCCCACCTCTTCTAATCGAGCCAGGGCCGCCCAAGTGAACCGTGCCTGAGCCCGATTCAGAGCACTCACACTTCTCAAACGATCAGGGAAACGGGCCTGGGCACGGTTTGGATAGCATAGTGTGAGCATGCCCTAAGTCCGCCCCTGTCTGTGAGATATTTTGTACCAAAACTTCACAGACAGGGGCAAACTCAGTGTTTTGGGGGTCCTAAGCAATTCCAGCCATTTCTAAAATGCACCCTTTGTACTATTTTGCGCCAAAACTACGCAGACAAGACACATTACAAAACATTACATTACATTGACCCACACAATCTTGCCTCGGTTAAGACCAATGGTGTTGTTTTTATTGTTTGTGTGTGTGTGTGTGTGTGTGTGTGTGTGTGTGTGTGTTTCAGAGACTGTCTCATCCAGCGGTCATTCACTTAGAAGGCATGTTTGAGACTAAGGAATACACATTTGTAGTGATGGAGAAGCTCCACAGCGACATGCTAGAAATGATTTTATCTCATGAGAACGGACGTCTGCCCGAACGCAACACCCGCTTCCTGGTCACTCAGGTAAACTCATGAACTCTCTCACATTTAAAATACCTTCTTCTAACATGAGTCCCAGTTTTACAGGGGGGGGGAACCATTCTTAAAGTTCTAAAAGTGATCTCTTAAGCCTAGTTCACACTACAGGATTTTAAGTCTGATTTAAGCCTGATTTGGAAGGTAACGAGCTCAACAACAGATCGGGCTGTGATCGGGGAAAAATCTGTGGGTGCTCGCCGCTCGGCAGTCTTTATGTGTGAATTACTGAACAATGCATCAAAGAGGCTCGCTGAAGCGTCGCCGACACCTCGCAGGCGGAAATCCAGTATCTAGCATGCTGAATATTCCAGAGCAGTCGGCCGACTCAACCCCACCTGCTGTCAGATGTAGTGACGAGCTGCAACCAATAAGAGAGCATATCAGCATGAGCTGAATGGCCGTGTGTTCAGGAGCTGAACAGAAACGTCTGTGATTGGTCAGAATGGGCCTCGATGCACTCGCTTCATTCTGTGTTAACATGAGAGTAGGCTATATTAACAATAAAACTACAATTCTGTAACTATTAAAATTACCATAATGGTCATACTGACCTTTCTATTTTATATTTACATTTATGTTTACATTTATTTATTTATATTTTCATATTTACATTCAAAACTTCTATTGAGTTATTAAAATTAAGCTTTAAATGTCTGTCATCATATTTTATGACGGCATTAACCTAAAATTATTATATTTTTTGGTAATACAGCCTATAAATATGTAATTATAGAACATGCAAAGGTCTGAGCCTTGCTTTCATTTTTACTTTTAAACAGGAGCTATTTCGCACAGAATATGCTGTTTTGAAAGATATATCTGAAGTAAATTTATGTTTTTGCTATCAGAAAGTTTTGTTTATGTTAGCAGGAAGTTGCTAGGCAAAAAAGTGCACGCATATTTAAAGTCACAGCGAAAAGAATCAGACATGCATGCAGTCATTTTGACCAATATGATAATTAAAGGTAGACATGCTCAGTTCCTTACTGTTTTGTAATAAAAAAAAAAACAATGTTAGAAAGAAATACACAGATATTTAGAAACCGTCAGGGAGTTATAGATATGTTAGTTTTATTTCAAAGAGTTATAAAATTACTAAAAATTAAAAACTTTCTGTGTGTATCTTTCTATTCAAACCTTGCAGATGAGTGATTGATCCGCTGATGCATCAGCTGACTGACGATGTTTTTAAATACTTCCTCAAAAGCTTGAAACGCTGTCAGTGATGTAATCAGCACTCGAGCAGCCAATAGTGTTCAGCTTTTTCTGACGACTCCTCCCTCAAAATTTCATTGGCTGTGGTTTGGTAGCTTGACTGAACTGTTGGCGAACGAGTTATTGGCTGCGTCTGAAACCGCATACTTCCATACTATACAGTCGGCTAAAATCAGTACGCGAGCCGAGTAGTATGTCCGAATTCATAGAATTCTAAAATCAGTATGCGAGAAGTACCGGGATGACTACTTCCGGCGAGATTCTGAAGTGCGTATTCCATGCACGCTGCGCTATCCCATGATGCTCCACGAGAGAATTCATGAATGGGAGTGAATCGACGCAACTGACGCAGGTAGGTCACGTGACCATGACAAAATGGCAGATGTAGTACGTCCGAATTCCATTCATACTGCTCACATTCATACTGTATAGAACGTACTTTTCTAACGGCCGAGTAGTACGTTTAAATTCAAATGCAGTACCTACTGAGTAGTAGGCAGTTTCGGACGCAGTCGTTGTCAGATCATGTAGTGTGTGAACCCCTCTCTTGTGAATCATTTACGTAGTGTCGCGTAGTGTGAACACCACAGTGATTAAAAGACACAAAATCAAGTAATGTAGTGTGAACGGCACATCGATCTGCCGATATTTAAAATCCTGTAGTGTCAACTAGGCTTAAGGTTTCACATTTTGATAACCATAACTAATGTTTCCAGATTGTTACACATAGGCGGAGCGTGTAAGGCTGGGGAAGGCTTACTGTACGTTCACACCAAAAGCGGCGAGAGCGTCAAAGTAGCTGGAGGTCATTCATTCAGCCGGCGGCGATAAGCGGCGAGGAGCAGCGCGGCGCGTCTTCGCCGGTGTGGGCGTCGAGGAGAGTTGAAATCAAGTCAACTTTATGGTAATGAGCTGTGACGCGGTTCGGCAGCAAGCAATCAGAATGTAGAAGTCCACCGCTTGAAAGGAGTCCAGAGAACACAGCCACTGTGAACTTTGGTTCCGACCACAGTTGTTTCCAAGGGTTTTAATATTACGGTCGCCGGATTTCTAATTATTTGCAATGTTTTTCTTACAGGAACATACATTAAAAGTTACTGGCGAGTTACTGATGTGCATCAATGTTATATATATTTTTTTCTTTAAAAAAGCGGGAATCTCATGCGACAATACAAAACGGTCTGCTTCAGAATATTTCAGGCATATGGACACATTGGATAATTAAGTGGAGCAAAGCTACTCCACATGCAACTAGATCTTCCATAGTTAAATTAATTGGATAATAAGTGTGCAACATCTTCACGCTAGAAATGTTTTATGCGGGAATGTAACTGATTTAATACAATATGCTGCAACGGTCCCTTTAAATAAGAGATCAATGTAGCGAATTTTGACGCTCTCGCTGCCGGAGCTAAAGACAGACAGCGTCGTCGCCAGGGCGGCCAGAGCAACCTTTGACGCTCTCGCTGCTTTCGGTGTGAACGTACAGTTACTGTACGTTCACACCGAAAGCGGCGAGAGCGTCAAAGTAGCCGGAAGTCATTCATTTTCAATGGGAGCCGGCGGCGTTAAGCGGCGAGGAGCGGCGAGGAGCAGCGCGGCGCGTCTTCGCCAGTGTACGCGTTGAGGAGAGTTGAAATCAAGTCAACTTTATGGTAATGAGCTGTGACGCGGTTCGGCGGCAAGCAATTGGAATGTAGAAGTCCACGGTTTGAAAGGAGTCCAGAGAACACAGCCACTGTGAACTTTGGTTCTGACCACAGTTGTTCCCAAAGGTTTTAATATTACGGTCGCCGGATTTCTAATTATTTGCAATGTTTTTCTTACAGGAACATACATTAAAAAGTTACTGGCGAGTTACTGATGTGCATCAACGTTATATATTTTTTCCTTTAAAAAAGCGGGAATCTCATGCGACAATACAAAACGGTCTGCTTCAGAATATTTCAGGCATATGGACACATTGGATAATTAAGTGGAGCAAAGCCACACCACATGCAACTTGATCTTCCATAGTTAAATGAATTTTATAATAAGTGTGCAACATCTTCACGCTAGAAAGCATGTTTTATGTGGGAATGTAACTGATTTGCTGATATGCTGCAACGGCTCTTTTAAATACGAGATCAATGTAGCGAATTGTGACGCTCTCGCCACCGGAGCTGAAGGCAGACATCGTCGTCGCCAGGGCGGCCAGAGCGACCTTTGACGCTCTTGCTGCTTTCGGTGTGAACTTAAAGTAGCCTCCCCCTGGCCAGAGAACACATAGATAGCAGCAAAGGAAAAAAAACTGCATTGAAAACATGTAACTGGTGTAAGGCGGAATATGAATGTAATTTAATGTTGTTGATTAACAGAACACTTTAGTTATTGTAAGTTTGTCAATCAAATTTAAAGTTCCCCTCCGCACAAAAGTGGAACTGTCCACCTCCGCACGTTGCACTGATGAGCGCTGTTTATTACTGGAGTTCAGCAGCTCTGAAAAGGAAACCAGTGAACTATTGGCCAGCTGGTTTTTAGAAGAATTTGCTGCATGAGGTAGGACAGTGGCTAATATTTATATTAACTGCCATGCCAAAACACATTTTTGTTTGTTAGACAGAAGACTACAACAATAATATAATATAATATAATATAATATAATATAATATAATATAATATATACAATTTATTATTTTTATTGTTTTATTATTATTATTATTATTATTATTATATACACTACCGGTCCAAAGTTTGGGGTCAGTGGGATTTTTAAATGTTTTAAAATAAGCTTCTCCTGCTCACCAAGACTGCATTTATTTAATCAACAATACAGTACAAATTGTAAAATTGTGAAATGTTATTGCACTATAAAATAACAAAACAGTTCAAAAGTAGTTAATAATTTAATTGAATAATTTCTTCCAGTGGTTTTAAAGATGAATTTTCAGCTTGATTACTCCAGTCTTCAGTCACATAATCCTTCAGAAATCACTCTAATATTAATTACTATTATTAATAATAATGTATTAATAGTAATAAAAGCAACCAGGAGTAATAATTTCATTTGAAACTACATACAGTAAGTAATAAATCAATATTTAACAAATGAATATTTAACAATTTAACATTTTTTAATATTAAATAAATGCCACCTTGATGAGCAGAATGATTTTTATTACATTTTTAAATAAAATTAATAATTAAATAAACTGAAATATACTGACCCCAAACTTTTGACCGGTAGTGTAGATCAGTGGGTGAGTTTAATAAAATAATTGAATGTGCGTGTTGAATATAACAGACGTTTGTTGATGGGCAGTGCTTTTGTAAAGAAATCTTCTTTGTCCGTCACAAATCTTTTTAAACGCATTAAAGGGCAGCGCATATATTAGCCTTACCCTGGAGTTTGTTCCCCCTCTGCCTATGTTGTTACATAATGATAGCTCATAAATATGAACATCTTTTATGCCAAAACTCATTAGAATATAAAGCAAAGATCATGTTCCATGAAGATATTTTGTAAATGTCCTACAGTAAATATATTTAAACTCTACTTGACTGGTAAATATGCATTAATTTGCATATTCAGTATATGGGTTGCAGCTGGAAGGGCATCAGCTGTGTAAAACACATGCTGGATAAGTGGCGACCCCGGATTAATAAAGGGACTAAGCTGAAATGAAAATGAATGAATGAAAGTATTCAGTATGTTTTCAGTATTTAGAATTTTTTTGAACCCTCAGATTTTCAGATTATTGCGTCTCAGTGAAGTATATAACAAAGTACGAGTCAATGGAAAGCTTATTTATTCAGCTTTCAGAAGACGTATTAATCTCAATTCCCAAAAACTGACACTTATGACAATTTTGTGATCCAGTGTCACATATTTCTGTATTCTGTTTTTTAATAAAATTACAAGATGTCTCTTATTTGATTTGAAAATCAGTCATTCATTTTCTTTTTGGCTTAGTCGCTTTATTAATCGGGCATCGCCACAGCGGAATGAACCACCAACTTATCCAGCATATGCTGCGGATGCCCTTCCAGCTGAAACCCAGCTTTGGGAAACACCCATACACTCTCATTCACGCTCATACACTACGGACGTTTTAGCTTACCCAATTCACCTATTGCACATGTGTTTGGAAACTGGAGCACCTGAAGAAAACCCACAGGGAGAACCCCCTGTCTGTTACAACTTGCCCCGCAGGTGGAGTGAATAGTAACATTTTTACTCTTGGCACTTTTGGCAATAATGCACAGAAACCATAGGTCCGGCGATCATAATTCCAGTGCTCATTTTTAGGAGAGGCTTGTGGGTTGTTGGCTAAAAAATATGGTTTGTCTAACCCTGTTACTTTGTTCATTATTTGACCAAAATCAATAAGTGTTACTTTGTGCCCCGCTCCCCATTAGTATTCAGAATACTAATCAGTGTGTCTGATTAGGAAGAGGTTGAAAATGTGTACTGTTGCTGTGCCTTCAGGAACAGGGTTGGGAAACACTGCTTTAAATTAAGGAAATGATTCTTATAAGAGCTGTTTATTGAAAGTTTCTTTAGAGAACAAAATATGCTTCTTTAAAAAAAAAAAAAATCCCAAGTGGATTTGTTTTTAAGAGTGTAAATGAATAAAGAAGACTGAATGTGTTGTTGGTGTTTTAGGTTTTGGAGGCGCTGCGGTATCTACATTTGAGGAATATCGCCCACTGTGACCTGAAACCTGAAAACGTGCTGCTGGCTTCACCTGAACCCTTTCCTCAGGTCTGTCGGATATTTCTATTCGATGAATATTCCTGTCGAAATTCTTCCCTATATTTATGGATGTTTTTAAAGCCAAAATTCTGTGAAATCAAAATTGACTATGTTTGTTTTGCTAGATCACATTGTTATTCTTAAAGTGAATGATAATTAATCCATGTAGGTTAATCTACTGCAGAAATATTTGTTTTGGTAATCTTCAATGTGCCACTCCTTGTTTTCTGTGTGTGTTTGTTTTCGTCATGTGACCTCCACCATGTGTTCCTTTGTTCCCGCCTGTGTGTGATCAGTCCAATCATCCCC
This sequence comes from Danio tinwini, assembly GCA_903798205.1. Lineage (NCBI taxonomy): Eukaryota > Metazoa > Chordata > Actinopteri > Cypriniformes > Danionidae > Danio > Danio tinwini. The sequence continues at coordinate 8,877,475 of CAIGQZ010032222.1, read as the reverse complement.
TGTGTATTTATAGTCCCTGTGTTTAGTCTTCACCTGACTACGTTTACATGGACGTCAGTAATCGAATTATTTGCTTTAATTAAGAGAATAATAAGACTAAGGTGTTAACATGAGTTGCTTTTTGAGTGTTAAGCTGCGGTCTCACTGGACTTTTCTCCCCATAGACTTCCATTCATAAGCATGCGAATGCGTCAGACCGGAAATGCAGGGTCATGCATCAAGTTTCGCAGGTTGCTGCAGTGCAAAGTTTAAGCTTATTGAACTCTGACCTGCGAAATCACATCACTTGACTGCGTGAGACCAATCGAGGATCAAACCATGTCCTCTCTGAACAGAAATTTAAAGCATGGAGCAATCGCTCGCTTTTATTAATGCCTAATCATCTTGTTTAATCCCGCCCCTTTTCGTAGAGCCGTACGACAGATTTTCGCAAGCTCAAACTCTAGTGTGACTGCAGCTTTACTTTTATGATCGTGTTTTACATGTCTAGCACATAATTTAATTAGTGTCATTGCGTCACCGGGCTATCCGCATTTCTTCCGGAGTTTCATGTAATTTCGGGTGTTTCAGTTTTAATTGGTCGACTTTAACTGCAGTCTGGCACTTTCACTTTCATTCACGAACATTTCATGCAAGCCCACCGTGACAAATGAGATATTGGATGCAACTATGAACTGCTGGAAGAGTTGTTTTAATGGAAGTTAATACCGCATGCTGAATGGAAGAAAAAAAACTACGCATTTCACGATGTAGGTGTCTGTGGTCTGCACTGACTCGGTAGGTGCACAGAGTGTCAATCAGCCGTCCGTGCGCAAGTGTGTGGACTACCCTGTCGCAAAAAGGGCTTAGGGGGATACTCACACTATGCTATCCGAACCGTGCCCAGGCCCGTTTCCCGAATCGTTTGAGAAGTGTGAGTCCTCTGAATCGGGCTCAGGCCCGATTCACTTAGGCAGCCCTGGCCCAGTTGGAAGAGGTGGGCCTGAGCGTGGTTCACTTGGGCTTAGGCGCGGTACACTTGCAGTGTGAGTGCAAGTGTGCCTAAGCCCAAAACTGAAAGCGAGACTTGACTTTTAAGCAACTGTTTCATATGAATTAATTAATCATTCGTACTGTTGAATGAATGCAATGAACATCGTAGTTTATTAAAGACGCAAATCCCTTACTGCACCTCAGCTGCGCCTTCAGTAAACCTCCTAATTCCTGCAGCACGAGGACTTTATTATTGTTTATGAGCATACATATAAGAGCATACCTTATAAGTGGCTGATCTGTTCAGCGAAATATTAGACTGCGTGTCACCGCATATCAAGCACCTTATGACGATATAACAGCGCATCATCAATGACGTAAGCATGCCCAGGCTCGAATGTAATGTGAGTGTGGGCTGTCAGGGGAGACAGAAGGGGGGACAAGCGTGCTTTGGCCCAGTTCAAGGCAAAGGTACATAGTGTGAGTACAGCCTTAAGGCCCATGCACACAGAGACGTTTTTTGCTCGCGTTTTCCGTCGACGTTTAACGCCTTGTAACTAAATAAAGGGCGTCAATATGATCGTGCACACCAACACGCAAAACGTCAGGCGCAAAAGCGTCATTTAAAAAAAATAAACGCCTCATGCTCGTTTTTTGTTTTGACGCGCCACGTCAAAACCTTCTCCACCAATCAGATTGGCACTTTTGTTCACGTGCACGAAGCTGCTGAAGTTACAGTAAACAGCACTTGGAGGTGCTCAAGCGCAACACTGTCAATGCGAGTGCACATTGAAGAAGATGCCCAGAGGTGTGATGAACGTGGAGCTGCTTACTGCACTAGTGAACAATAATAATTTCTTCATCACTAGAGCTGGAGCTGCTGCTAGAACCATCCATAACAACAAGCGTGTCAACTTTGTCTTCTTTCTCTGTGTTACAAGCGGGTGTCAGAAGCTTAAAGTTGTGTAGCGCCATCTAACGTCAAGGAGTGATTTTGCATGCTCTTCTGCTCGACACCTGTGAAAATCACTTGGGTTTGAATCCGGAAAAACGTCTTGGAAAACGCTGACGATAAACGCAAACGAAAAGCATCCCGGTGTGTACGAGCCTTTAAAGTCCTACATGACGGTAATAGTTTGATTAAGATGTTTACACTGCACTTCAGTAATGCGACTAAAATCGGCATACTCCACATGTCTTAATTCGATTTCTCTTTAGTTCGATTATGAACTTAATCTGATTAAATTAACTAAAAATCGCTGTTTACATGGTAGACTCTTAATCAGAGTATTGTCTTAATCGCATTAAAATCGAATTACTGGTGTCCATGTAAACGTAGTCATTGTCCGGTATTCTCTTTGTGATGTCTCGTCTGATGCTTGTTTTCACCCTATGTCCTTCCAATGTTCCTCCTTGTAAGTGATTGTAAATAAATCAACATATTTGATGATCTTGCGATCCGGTGCTTTCCTGTTTGTTTGACTTTATTAATCCCCAAAGGGAAATTCACATGTCACAGCAGATCTTTCCGTACAAAAAAATAGATGAAATAAGTTGCATATACATAAAAACAACAATAATAAAAGTACATTCATACTGCGCACCTCAGTTCCAAAACATCACAAACACTTGTCCATATCTAATACTAATACAGTTCAGCACAAATCATCTGGTGTGATTTTGGTTATACAATCTGATCTCTGTTGGTAAAAATGACTTCCTGTATCCTTCTCTGTAACACCGGGGTTGAATTAATCTTGCACCAAAAGAGCTTGCACACGATTGGACTGTATCAAAAAGGGAATGACGATCGTGGTTCCTCATACTGACAAATTTGTCCAGCATTCGATCATGAGCAATGTCTTCAACAGAGGGTAGTACACACCCCACAACAGAACCTGCCCTTTTTTTAAGCTTGTTTAATTTTTCCTCAAATGAACGCGGGCGTTACACTATGAAATGTCTGATCATTTGGTTTGGAATGTTCTGTTGACGTCATCCTGAGTGTTTCCATAGCAACTGAATATTAATACACTACCTTACTGTTAGTTTGCTATGAGGGAATGAAGCGCAAAAGAAAGCCCCGCCCTCTAATCAATATTCATTTTGAGAAGGAAGTACATCAACATACTGAAATAAGTCTCAGCCACTTCCAGTTAATTTCAGAAGCTGCAACCATTATGTTTTTTCTCATATTGTGATGCAGTTCCTTGAGAAACAGAATATTGAATGAGAAAACAGTGGGCGTGGCTTGTTTTGTTCTACTGCAAGCTGATCGGATGTATTGAAGTAGGCATTTCATTCAGAAAGGTCTGGAAAAGGGTTTGGGGAGAGTTACTACAACCTAACAGAATCCTGCTCACCATTTCTGTACGTTGTCAAAACTGACAGCTGAAGGGGCGTGGCTAAGTATGTTAGCCACGCCCAAAAGCTCAGACAGACTTGATCTGAGAACTTAACTGAAAACAAACAGGTAGTGCATTTTCAGATTTCATTTAAAGATTACAAGAGCAAACTATTTGTTTTTTCTTAATGAGATGCACAGATGAATTGTTCACCACAGAACTAGCAATGTGAGCAAACAAAATCAATATGCTTAGTTTTGATTTCATGCGTACTTTATGTGCGGTGGGTTTATAATGGCATAACAGTTCATCATAAGCGCCTGATCTAGCTTATTCAAAATTAAAGGTCTGTTAAAATATGCTCTGTGTTTCAGGTCAAGCTTTGTGACTTCGGCTTCGCCCGTATCATCGGAGAAAAGTCATTTCGGCGCTCTATTGTGGGCACGCCGGCGTATCTGGCGCCCGAGGTCATCAATAATCACGGCTATAACCGCTCTCTGGACACGTGGGCGGTCGGTGTGATCTTATACGTCAGTCTGAGCGGGACGTTTCCCTTCAATGAGGACGAGGACATTAATCAGCAGATCACCAACGCCTCCTTCATGTACCCTCGCCAGCCATGGTCCCTCATCTCACTGGAGGGTAAGAAAACTCAAGATACCGATATACATTGGCGAGTTATTCGCCCTTCTGCATACCTGCCAACACTCCCGTTTTTTCCGGGAGTCTCCCGTATTTCAGACCCACCTCCCGGTTTGTCATTTCTCCCGGAAAACTCCCGGAATTTCAACCCCTTCCCCTAGTCCTCAGGTGATTGGTGCAATCTGACACCCCATTCACACGGGGCTTCAGCGTCAACACTTGACAGAGGGTGTGTTTGAAGTTGGGGCTGACGCGATTGTCATAGCAGCGTCAGCCAATAAAATTAGTCAGCAATCGGCTACTGTCTGAACTGGTGTATTTGCATACAGCGATCTGATTGGCTGGCGCTTCCGTTGGCACTTGAAAAGTTGAGAAAGTCCCAACTTCTGCACGATCAAAGCCACTGAAGCGGTGCTGACGGATCCACAATGCAGTGCGTTGAAGCTGACTAACACCCAATTACGTAACAACGTAACCCCCTCCCACTCCCCCCAATGTCTCCCAGATTTTCATAGACAAATGTTGGCAGGTATGCCCTTCTGTGTATTTTTTTCTTTTTCTAATATTTCCCAAATAATGTTGAACAGATTCAGGAAATGTTCACAGTATGTCTGATAATATTTTTTTCCTCTGGAGAAAGTCTTATTTGTTTTATTTTGGCTAGAATAAAAGCAGTTATTAAATGTGTCTTTAATCTTTAGCAGCACGTGTAGCCTCTTGTTAGAGCAGGTGTCCCCAAACTTTTTTTTTTGAGAGGGCCACGTAATTTTTCCTTTCTTTAATGGGGGCCGGTTCACTTTACAGTATAAAAACAATTACATGGTCCGGAGTGATTACTAGTATTATTATTATTTTTCCTGTATGTATTATACCTTCTAATGCTAGAATAGTTTATTATTTTGTTACGCACCACACAGACAACTGATCAATTCTTTTCAAGCAATATATTAATGAACTTTATTACCATTTTTTTATTCAGTGCTATTCAAACTCAAAACATTTACTTACATATTAATTAGTGTGAACTGTGGGCTTGCTTCTGACTGGTGAGAAGGCCAATGTCAGGTTCCATTCCTGTCACAGCCAGTCTCAAAGACTGATGCAAATGTTCATCAGTGAGTCTTGATCTCAGAGTTTTCATCAGTTTCATGCATGAAAAGGTTTGCTCACAAATATACGTGCTGCCAAAAAGTGTGGACATCTTTATTGCATGCCTTTTGATGTTTGGGTATGTCCCGTTGGGGAGGGCAGCATAGAAATCAATGAGAGAGTTGGGCTTAAATGCGTCTTTCAAAACATCACAGTTCTGTAACTCAGCCAACTCAAACTGATACAAAGGCAGGGCTTCGTTAATGTCAGCAGCGAAAGGGTTCTGGAATAGTCGGATTTCTTTAGCGTAGACGTGTAGCTCACGAAATCACACGTTAAACTCCGCCTTCAGCATTTCCAGCGCTTCCACGCACTTTTTAACTGGGAATGGGGCCACTGGTTTCTCTGTTAAAAAACTTTGGGTTACGGGGAGATGACTGAAGTCTTGTTTTTGCGCTTGTCCCACAAGCAGTGCTAGTTTCACCTCAAATGCTTTTATGTGGAAATACATGTCACATATTAATTTCCCTTTGCCTTGGAGCTGCAAGTTGAGGCTGTTCAACATTTCTGTCACATCTGTTAAAAATGCGAGGTCCCATTTCCATTCTGCGTCAATCAGTTCTGGGACAGTTTTGCCCTTTGTCAGAAGAAAGGTGTTGATTTCGGGTAGCAGCTTGTGAAAATGCCTCAAAACTCTGCCCCGGCTTAACTGTCAGACTTCAGTATCGTAAAGCACATCTCCGTGAGCAGATTCTAGCTCTGCTGGAAAAGTTTGAAACTGCCGGTGTGTAAGGCCGTTTGCTCTGATAAAGTTTATGCATGACACCACCACCTTCATGACCAATTCCCGCTTTAACACTTTGCAGCAGAGTGCTTGCTGGTGAATCAGGCAGTGGACTTGTAACAGGGGGGTGAGACCTCTTTCTTCCATTTCTCTGTTGATGCGTCCTATAAGCCCCCTCGACGTCCCAACCATACTAGGTGCCCCATCAGTAGGGATGCTGGCCAGCTTAGACCAGTCTAGACCCAGCTCCTCCATCGTTTGGCACACTTTACTAAAAATATCCTCCTTCGTCTGGTGATTGTACTTGCTTACAGACTCACTGCATTTAAGACGGCTTTTTTATCGGGACACACCTCCCCCGCAACAGCATTCATACATTTTCTGACAAACTCACCATCACTGAACGGCCTACCGCTGGTCGCAATAAGTTTAGCTACCTGAAAGCTAGCACGACTGATTCAACTGGGTTTGGGGCACAAATGTACTCTGCTGAGCTGATAGTACACTTTTTAGCTTCAACACTTTGTCCGCTCTCATTTGGCCTTGCAAGCCTGCATACTTCTCTCTGTGGCGGGTTTCGTAGTGTCGGCGCAGATTGTATTCTTTAAACACAGACACAGTTTCTTGACAGATGAGACAAACAAAAAATTATCACTTGTCCACTTTTGATTAAATACCCTGCATTCTGAATCAACCTTTATCTTTCCCAACCGTTTGGCACATTTTGTCGTTGTTTTAGCTGGCTCACGCATCACCTGATCGATCTCAACGAAACGTTGTGGAACTTACCATTCTATTGGTAGGTGAATTTATTAAATAATTAGGCTATGTTAATAACTAAGGGATTGATTTTAGTTTGAAAGCCAATCTTTTTTTTAACTAATACAAACATGATATAAGTAAAACATATATCTAAATAAAGTTTTCAAAAAATGTCTCTGGCATTATTCAAGGGCCAGACCAAATGTGGGGGCGGGCCGCATTCGGTCCGCGGTCTGTAGTTTGGGGACCCCTGTGTTAGAGAGTAATTCCATCATTCAGAGTTCATAATAGTCCAAAAGGTGATGATAATAGTTAAACATGGGCAGTTTGTTCACGTTTGCTGAAAAAATAATGTGCTCCTTTACAGGGTAAAATCAGCTCTTTTTTTTTTTTAGCTTTGTGGCTGTTCATTAAGACGACGACAAGGTTCGTTTGAGCCCGGCTAGAACAGGGCTTGTAATTATATGTATATATGATTTCGCTGTAATCTCTCGGCTGTGTATTAAAACATGGCGGCTTCTTTATTTTTATTCTGGCTGTTGCATGAGCGAATGACATATCTCTGTAAACCAATAGCGTTCAGCTGCGCGTCTAGCTCCGCCTTTTGGTGCCCTTTTTCGTGTTTGGTACCCTTTCGAAAGGGTGCCGAAAAAGCGGTATGGTTCGATTCGGTACGCCATTTGACAATGGAAACGGCAATAAAAGCGTACCGTACCACTCAGTGGAAACAGGCCATAGCTACCCTAATTACCCTAGTTAAGCCTTTAAATGTCACTTTAAGCTGAATACTAGTATCTTGAAAAATATCTAGTCAAATATTATTTACTGTCATCATGGCAAAGATTAAATAAATCAGTTATTAGAGATGAGTTATTAAAACTATTATGATTAGAAATGTGTTGACAAATCTTCTCTCCGTTAAACAGAAATTGGGGAAAAAATCTAAATAATTGTGGAGGGCTAATGCTTATGACTTTGACTATTTACACCAAAGTCTGTTCAAATATAAACACTTAAAGTACTTTGAAATGTGCATCTTTTATTGAATGTTTGACGTAATCTCAACTGAAACATAAAGAGAGGGTGGGACATAGTGTAGCTCCTCCCCTTTAATATAACAGCCAACAGTGTTTTGTTTTTATGTCAGCTCTGCCAGTGAGAGTGATTGAGCTCAAGCTCATCAAATGAAAAGCAAATGAGAAGTGTCTTGGAGGGGGCGGGGCATGCCAGACCCTAGAGAGCATCTGATTGCTCAAAAGATTTGATGAGGAACTGAAGTATGAGGTGATGAAAAACGTTGCCTGTTTCTCAATGCCAAGAATGTAGAAAACAATCTCATTCTTGTGAGGACCGGTGTTGCCAGATCACCGTGGAAGAACGAACTCGGAAGACATAACACAGCGAGAATCGAGAACACAGAACGCACACTGTGAGAAATGAGATGCTGCGTTTCTCCTGATGGTCACATGACCTTCACATGTTTTTAACTGAAGTTTATATAAACATTACAGCATTCATACAATGATTTAATGTTTTTCCCCTGTTCACATATATTATGCATAAAGACTTTAAAGACTTTACAAAAATACGTGGCACAATATAAATAAAACAGATTTTAAACTTTGAACTTTGGCTGATGATGATGACGTTACACGAGGACTCAAGATTGCTGAAGAGCGCATATTGAGAAGCAGCTGTTAATCCATTTAGACGGAAGTGATAAACTACAGGCTTTACATGTTTATATCAGTTTTATATCTTCTAAATGTGAATTTAGTCACTGTTTTCCCTGCTGAAAAATCCAGCTTAAACCAGCTAACCATCTTAGGCTGGTTTTAGCTGGTCGACCAGCCTGGTTTTAGAGAGGTTTTGGCCATTTCCAGGCTGGTTTCCAGCCATTTCCAGCCTGGTCTTAGCTGGTCAGGCTGGGAGTTGACCAACCTGGTTTAAGCTGGACATAGCTGGTTTTAGCTGGTCAAGCTGGTTTTAGCTGGTTTAAGCTGGTCATTTTCCAGCCTGACCAGCTAAGACCAGGCTGGAAATGGCTGGAAACCTGCGTGGAAATGACCAAAACCCTTTGAAAACCAGGCATTAGCTTAGGCTGGTTTAAGCTGGATTTTTCAGCAGGGTTGGAGCACACTAGATTACAGATATGCTTAAAAACTTACAATACTGATACTAACATCTAAAAAACTTTCACTAGAACTTAAGTATAACTGAGGCCCAATCCTAATTCTTCCCCTTAGCCCTTCCCCTTACCCCTCGTTTTGCGCGTTCCCGTGAAGGGGTAGTGGTGTTCTAATTCTCTTTATCTTGAAGGAGTCGGGCTAAGGGGAAGGGGTAGATAGCCCTTCGAGCAGAGATTTTTCAGGACCACACTCAAAACCAAGGGGTAAGAAAAATTTCCAGAAAACACCAGCCACAATGGCAGGATAGCTGCACCCGGACGTAAGGAGAGCCACAAATTAGTATTTTTTGTCATTATTATGAATTTTTATGACAAACAAATGCATGTTTTAATATTTTCATAACGCTGTTCGTGTTTTACCATCATGCTTAAAAAAAAAACGCAAAAATAAAACCGCTAAATTTGGCGATCTATAATACCTAATAATAACTCTTTAACAGCAGTCCCACAACATTCAGACACTCGAACACCCTGTCAGAAAAGTCTAGTGGCTGAGAATGAGCTTTTTACAGTGTCTGCTATAATGTTAGTGTTGTTTTTGGTGTGTTTACATAGATGAAGATGGCCACTGTGTAAATGCAAAATATAGTTACGATCTTATTGCCACATTATATCGTTATGATAACATAATATATGCCTTCAGTGATTTCCTGAAGATAAATACCAAAAAATAACACAACTGGAATAACTACAGCAGTCGCGATGGTCTGATCTCATATGAAGCAAGAGATCGCGATGACATCTGATGAAGTGTGCAGGTGCTGTACTGCTGTCCCAATTCTTATGGATACATTTTGAAGTCCTTCCCCTTCACACATAGTTTAGGGACAAGGGGTAGGGGTAGAAAAATAGATTTGGGATTGGGCCTAAGTATATCACTAATTATTGCTGCTGTTCATAATGAATTTGAACAAGAGATTTTAAATGTCAATGCAAAAGTGAAGTGTTATAAATTAAAATAAGAGTTACAAAACCAAACACAGAAACATAGAAGGATTAAATATAATATGTTATATGTTAATAGGAATAAACATAGAAGGATTTCTAACAAAGTGCTTGCTGTATTAAGCCAGGAACAGGAGTGTCTACGGGTGGTTTGTCAAGCCCACTCACCTGCATGGAGCACAGAACTAATGTTAAAAACACATGCTCTGAGAAATGGATTCATGTTTGTTTACGTGTACTGTATACTTATTCTTTTTACGTGTATACACTTAATTCATTTGAGTAAACGAAGCAATTTAAGCACAGTAAAACCATTAAATGAAGAGAACTCAAACCAACTGAGTACTGTAAAACCCAATCAGTTAAGGCAACTCAAACCGTTTGAGGAAACCGATTGCTACAAACCATTTGAGTTAAACTAATTTACATGAGTGCTGTGAACTTACTCCATTTAAGTTGAAGTAATGAGGTATTTAATTAATTCATTACCTTCAACGCTGAGTTCAAAACTCTTTTTAAATTAGTGGAAGTAACTTTCAGTCAG
>CAIGQZ010032222.1:8842917-8857204 GCA_903798205.1 Danio tinwini | reverse complement strand
AAAATTAATTGGATGAAAAAATGTGCAATTGACCCTGATTCATTATGGGTTTTTATTCCACACAGTGTCTTTAAGAGGGTGGGTGGTCTTAAGTTTCTTTTGACTTGCAATTTTTCACCATCAAAATTACCAGTGAAATAATCTAAATTTCATGAGCAAGCACTCTTGGCTTGGAAACTCTGCTTTGTGCTTAATTTTTCTCCTCACAGAATGAAAATTTGGAATAACGAATTGATTACTGGTAAAGGAAAGAGTCTATTTCTGGAGAAATGGCTGGAACATGGGTTGGTATATGTAAGTGATTTATTTGATTCATCTTTAAGGATCTATTCATTTGAATCATTTTTATCCAAGTTCAATTTTCCTGTTAAATTTAAAGAATTTTCGACAGTGATCAAAGCTATCCCCTCGGGACTCGTTAGTTTAATGTGCAGTCATCTGACCTATTATAAGATAGAAAATGAAGAATGTAATTTCCTGATAAATGGTAAAAATATATTTGAAAAAAAAAAGTACTAATAAAGACATACGGCAAGGATTTAATGATAAAAATAGAGTTATTCCAAGAGGGAAATTTTATTGGAATTTTTTATTATGGAAGGTCAATTGGAGAAAAGCATGGCTGCTGCCATACAAATTTTGCATTTTAAATAAAATAAGGAAACTCATTTAAAGATTTTACATAAAGTATACCAACCAACGTGTTACTTTATACGTTTTTAGATATCGAGAATGTTTATCTTGTAAAAACAGTGAGGAATGATGATGTCACTTATTTGTTGACTGTCAGAGTGTGCAATTGTTTTGGAAAGACTAATAGAAAGAATAAAGAATAATATGTTGATGACATTGAATGCAAAAGAAATTATTTGTTATTTGATAAACAACTGAACAATTTTGTTAATTTTATTATTTTAAATTGTAAATTCTTTATCCACAAATGTAGACTTTCAAAATCTCCTTTATACAAGGTTTTTGTCAACAAACTTATTCTGTTAATGAAGTCTCTCAAAACTAAAAAAATTAAAAGCTCAGTCAATTGTAAGCTATTATGAATCTGTTTTGGGCGTCTCATGAATGTCTTCCATGTGTTTTTATTTTTTTTTTTTTTTTATTGCAATTATCTTTGGGATTTTTGTTTGTTGCCTGTTCTTCCTGTATTTGTAAATTACTAATGCAATAAAAAAACACTTTCAAGATCTCCGGTTTTTGGTAATTATACATTTGTTGGATTGTTGATATTTGGGTTATTTATTGTTTGTTCAACGTACATCATTTGTCCGCTGTACTTTTATTTCGGAATAGGGACCCTTATTTTTAAAAAGACGACTTTCCACCTAAACAGGACTCTTGTTTTGTCTTAACGCGGAACTTCCGCGTACGTCACTGACCTGTCAACGTGCGAATTGGAGATGGACACAAACAGACCAGCGAAGGTGTGACTTTAATCATAATTATTTTCATAATAACTGCTAATAATAATCGCTATTAGTCAGGGGTTTTGATTAGACCGATTAAATGAGGGTGTGTTACATTTTAATCACTCATAAGGTGAGCTGTAATAACGTCATTCCTACAGGTCATGTTCATTAATTATATCATCATAATTATCAGCATAATTTCTTTAACAAGTTAATCCATGACTGACACATTGTCTGGTTTTTGCTTGCCCTTGTAGTCTTGCTGTTTGTCGGCTCATGGAAACTTTTATCATGTTTATTATTGTGTATGTCTGTACAGTCGATGATTATGTAATGTCAGACCTGAACATCAAACCTTAAACTGTGAAAATATTTACAGAAAACTGTCAGTTTCCTTGCATTTACTTGGTCTGGGTTTGAGTAAATGATAATGTTTATTATACACACACTATCTGACCATTTTAGATTCTCAGCATTTACGATTTCTGGGTAAATGTTTGAGTGAAACATTTTTATTTTATTCTTCAAACTGCTAATGAAATTTCTCCCAAATTTAAACTAGAGAGGGAATATATTTAGTAAATATGAAAAATAATGCCACATTGCAAATTAACTGCATGATGATTATGTCTAATAAATATTTTAAAACTAATAATGATTAATATCATCTAAAATAAAAGTTTGTATTTATATATATAAATATTATACACTCTCACCGGCTCCTTTATTAGGTACACCTTACTAGTTACGGGTTGGACCCCCTTTTCAGAATCAGTTTTATTGCCAAGTGTGCTTCACACACACAAGGAATTTGTTTTGGCAACAGAAGCTTCCAGTGTACATAAAGTGACGAGTGACAACACAAAATTAAATACAAGAAAGAAAAGGCAATAAACATTAAACAGAGATGCAGTTAGTCAAAAAGATCTGGATGTTGAGTTGTATGTACAGATATGCTGTAAATATACAGATTATAAGGTGCTGTGTACAAGTGCGTATGAGAAAGTATTGCACGTTTATTGCACAGTAGGGGAATATTTAAATGTTCATGAGGTAGATGGCCTGAGGAAAGAAACTTTTCCTGTGTCTGGCTGTTTTTGTGCTTGGTGCTCTGTAGCGCCGACCAGACGGTAACAGTTCAAACAAGTAGTGTGCTGGGTGTGAGGCGTCCAGAGTGATTTTACGAGCCCTTTTACTCAGAAGAGTACAGTTCTTGAAGTGTAGGAAGGGTAGTGCCAGTGATTCGTTCAGCAGTCCGGACTATTCGCTGTAGTCTATGGAGGTCAGTTTTGGCAGCTGAGCTGAACCAGACGGTGATTGAAGTGCAGAGGATGGATTGGATGACAGCTGAGTAGAACTGTACGAGCAGCTCCTGTGGCAGGTTGAACTTTCTCAGCTGACGAAGGAAGTACAGTCTCTGCTGGGCTTTCTTTACAATGGAGTCTATGTGAATGTCCCACTTCAGATCCTGAGAGATGGTGGTGCCCAGGAACCTGAATGACTCTACTGCAGCCACAGTGCTGTTCATGATGGTGAGTGGGGGGAGTGCAGGGGGTTTCTCCTAAAGTCCACTATCCACTGTTTTGAGCGTGTTCAGCTCCAGGTTGTATCTGCACCATAAAGCCAGCCGCTCCACCTCCTGTCTGTATGCAGACTCGTCACCGTTCCGGATGAGGCCGATAACAGTAGTGTCATCTGCAAACTTCAAGAGCTTAATGGAGGGTTTTTTTGCGGTGCAGTCGTTGGTGTACAGAGAGAAGAGCGGTGGAGAGAGAACACATCCCTGGGGGGCACCAGTGCTCATGGTGCGGCTCTCGGATGTGATTTTGCCCATTCTGACTAGCTGTAGTCTATCTGTCAGAAAGCTGGTGATCCATTGACAGACAGAGCTAGGGACAGACAGCTGGGTCAGTTTGTTCTCGAGCAGTGATGGGACGATGGTGTTAAAGGCAGAACTGAAGTCCACAAACAGTATCCTTGCGTAGTTCCCTGGTTTGTCCAGATGTTCTAAGATATAAGGCAGTCCCATGTTGACTGCATCATCCACAGACCGGTTTGCTCTATAGGCAAACTGCAGGGGGTCCAGCAAAGGTCCAGTGATGTCCTTCAGATATGCTAGCACCAGTCTTTCGAATGACTTCATAGCCACAGATGTTAAGGCAACAGGTCTGTAGTCATTGAGTCCTGTGATCTTTGGTTTCTTTGCTATTGGGATGCACATTTTGCCTTCAGAACTGCCTTAAACCTTCGATGCATAGATTCAACAAGATACCTGAAATATTCCTCAGAGATTTTGGTCCATATTGACATGATAGCATCACACAGTTGCTGCAGATTTGTTGGCTGCACATCCATGATGCAAATCTCCTATTCCACCACATCTCATAGGTGCTCTACTGGATTGAGTTTGGTGACTGTGGAGGCCATTTGAGGACAGGGAACTCATTGTCATGTCCAAAAAACCTGTCTGGGATGATTCTCGTTTTATTACATGGCACAATACCCTGCTGGAAGTTGCCATCAGAAGAACCACCTGGCAACGTTTTTTCAATCTTCTGTTGTCCAGTTTTGTGAATTGTAGCCTCAGTTTCCTGTTCTTAGCTGACAGGAGTGGCACCCGGTGGCACCCGGTGTGGTCTTCTGCTGCTGTAGCCCATCTGCCTCAAGGTTGGACGTGGTGTGCATTCAAAGATGCTCTTCTGCAGACCTCGGTTGTAACGAGTGGTTATTTGAGTTACTGTTGCCTTTCTATCAGCTGGAACCAGTCTGGCCATTCTCCCCTAGCATCAACTAGGCATTTGCGCCCACAGAACTGCCGCTCACTGGATATTTTCTCTTTTTCGTATCATTCTCTGTAAACCCTAGAGATGTTTGTGAGTGAAAATCCCAGTAGATCAGCAGTTTCTGAAATACTCAGACCAGCTCGTCTGGCACCAACGACCATGCCACGTTCAAAGTCACTTAAATCCCCTTTCTTCCCCATTCTGATGCTCAGTTTAAACTGCAGCAAATCGTCTTGACCTTGTCTACATGCGTAAATGCTTTGAGTTGCTGCCGTGTGATTGGCTGATTAGAAATTTGCGTTAATGAGCAGTTGGACAGGTGTACCTAATAAAGTGGACAGTAAGCGTATATACACATATTTATTCATTCATTTTCTTTTCGGCTTGGTCTCTTTCACATATACATGCATTATTTGAGAACATGTTCATTCATATTTAGATATAAAATATGAGTGTATATGATTCAAATTCTATATAAATTTATATATCTATGTAACAAAATTGTATGTGTGTTTATTATATAATAAATATAAAAGACATATATCATGTCAAAACTAACTTTTAATTTTGGTTGCGATTATTAATCACGAATAATCTTTGCCCAGCACTAATTTAAATACACACTCTGTCTTATTCCTGTTTGTTTGTGCAGCTTGAGTTTGCTGTGCAGATGTCATGTGACAGCTGTGTTAATGCAGTAAAGGCCGTCCTGGAGAAAGATCCAGGTGAGTAGAACCCAGAATCACTCCCTTCTGTGCCAATGATCTGTTCTCTCTTTCATATGCATGTGTGTGTGTGTGTGTGTGTGTGTGTGTGTATATATATATATATATATATATATTAGGGCTGTGCAATATGCAATATTGTTGTTGAGTGTTGCGATAATGATGATATCTCTTACAATATAACTTGCAAAATATTATTTTATGAACAATTAGACTTTAAAACACCACAAATGACTGAAAACCTTGGTGGAACTCCTGATTGATATTGGCTGTTGTCATTTTCCTCTCTCGTCACCCAGCATTATTGCTTGTTTTCAGGTTCAGCTAACAGCACCTTCGGAGAGGTGGAGATGACGATAGTAAAGGCCTCATCTGATTGGTCAGATTTGGATAAACAACCAATGCATGCAGCACACAAGTGCTTGGCACATAAAATTAACTTAATTTATTGCACTTCCCAGTGATATGGGTATGGTTTCTAGTCCAAATATCAAAAAATTTTTAAATCAAGAAGCATTTTGTTGGCAAGCAAAATATAATGTCTTATTTTCAGAAATAATATGCCAATATTAAGTCAGTTTTTCTTTAAAACAACCCTATTTGTCAGATTATTTTGCTTGTTTTAAAGAAAAACTGACTTAATATTGACATATTATTTCTGAAAACAAGACATATTATTTTGCTTGCCAACAAAATGCTTCTTGATTTAAGAATTTTTAGATATTTGGACTAGAAACAAGATGAAAAATCGAAGTAAGAAAAGCATTTTTTGCAGTGTGCATGTACTATTATCCCGATAATGATCATTTTTCGATATATTGTGCAGCCCTAATATACATATACAGTTGAAATCAGATTAGCTTTCCTGAATTATTAGCCCCCCCTGGTTATTTTTCTTCCCAATTTTGGAAGTTGAATGTAAAAAAGTATTTTTCAACACATTTCTAATTATAATAGTTTTAATAACTCATTTCTAGTCACTGATTTCTTTTATCTTTGCCATGATGACAGCACATAATATTTGACTAGATATTTTTCAAGATACTAGTATTCAGCTTAAAGTGACATTTGAAGACTTAACTAGGCTAAAGTTAGGGTAATTAGCCAAGTCATTGTATAACGATGGTTTATTTTAAAGCTTTAAATGATTAAAAAAAATGAAAAACTGCTTTTATTCTAGCCGAAATAATGCAAATAAGACTTTCTCCAGAAGAAACGTTATAGGAAATACTGTGAAAAATTCCTTAAACTGTTAAACATCAATTGAAAAATATTTGAAATAGGAAATAAATGTACAGGAGTGTGTGTGCGTGTGTGTGTTTCAGGAGTGCAGTCAGTGCAGGTAAACCTGTCTAAGGAGGAGGTTTTGGTGGAAACGGCTCTGACGTCTCTGCAGGTTCAGACTCTGATCGAGAGCACCGGCAGACGAGCCGTGTTGAAGGGAATTGGAGGATCAGACTCTGGTCAGACCGCACACACTTTTCATCTTTATATGTTGTTTAAGTTCAATTTATTTATAGAGCACATTTAAAAACAGTCACAAGACTGACCAAAGTGATGTACACGAGACAAGTCAAAAATAAAAAGACAGAATACAAAGATAGAAGACAAAAGAAACGACTGTAAAATGTAAGAAAGTAGCAGTAGAAAGGACTATTAAGATAATATTAAAAAGCCAAGCTAAAAAGGTACGTTTTAAGATGAGATTTAAAAATAGATAGTGATGGAGCCATCTTAATATCTAGGAGCAAGGTGTTCCACAACCGAGGACCCGCCACAGAGAAAGCTCTGTCCCCTCTACGTTTCAGTCTGGACCGAGGAACCAAAAGAAGGTTTTGATCACTTGACCTAAGAGATCTCACAGGAGTGTAAGAATGAAGCAGCTCTGAGAGATAGGATGGGGCTAGATTATAGAGGGATTTATATACCAGTAAAAGCACTTTAAAATCAATTCTGAATTGGACAGACAGCCAATGGAGGCCCCTTAGAAGAGGGGTAATGTGGCCATATTTTCTGCTGTTGCAAATAAATCTAGCAGCAGCATTTTGGACCAACTGAAGGCGGGAAATTTGGGATTTTGAAATGCCACAGTAAAGTACATTGCAGTAGTCTATCCATGATGTAACAAAAGCGTGGACAGCCATCTCTAGAGTGGTGGGATTTAAGAAATGTTTGACTTTGGACAGCAAATGAAGTTGATAAAAACTGGAGCCAATAACCGAACTGATCTGTTTGTCTAGTTTCAATGCCTCATCAAGGATGACACCCAGATTACAGAAACGGGGGGATCTAAAGGCAGATAAGCAGCCCTGATCTAGGCAAGTGGCCTGAACGTTATTAGTAGTGCTACAGACATTCACCTCTGTTTTATCCTCATTTAAAGATAAAAAAATTGTGTGATAGCCAGATTTTGATCTCATCCAAGTTGTTGGGTCATTTTCATCCACTCTGGGGTGATTTTGAGTCTTAATTTGGCCACAACTTTCTCTGTTTCAGCAGATGTAAAGATCTTTGGTGATTAATCTTATTTTGACACACATTTTGGGAAAATGCTGAAAATTTTCTAAAATTCAACAATACACTTTGGGCAAATTGACTACCCTTTCGTTATGTTGGAGACTGTTTTTGCCCCAACTGACTTTTATTATAACCACATATTTCTGATTACAAAGCTTTGACACCATATAATCATGTCTTTTTAATTGTTGCTGGTTTTCCCGGTTGGGCAGAGGTACGATTTGTGATTTTTACTGTTGATCATCAGATACAGTACAAATAAAGCTTAGTTTCTGGCTTTTATATGGCATGCGAGTATGCATGCGTGAGAGAGAGACCTTTGCACACTTACCTTGACATGTTTGAGAAAATCAAAATAAGTAACTCAGCTCTCAGTATAGAGTAAACATAGTAAGCACACACACTATAAACTGCAGTTTTACCCCAGGGAACTCTATTAAAAAGCCAGGAACGTTTTTGCACAGGCCTATCTAAAGGGTTAATGCTGCCAACTAATGATCAACAGTAAAAATGACAAACAGCACCTCTTCCCAACAGGGAAAACCAGCAACAATCAAGAATGCAGGATTATTATGGATGTCAATGGAGCAAAAACAGCCACCAGCATAACGAAAGGGTAGTCAGTTTGACCAGTACACAAGGGTTAAATATAGGTTTAAGAAATAGCTTCTTAATAATCAACATTGTGAACATGTTAGTGCTTTTTTATTTGTTTTTTTGTTTTTAGGGCTGTGAAAACTAGCCTTGGGGCTCGTTTGGGTACATTTACATTCTTGGGGAGTGTTGACTAATGTACACTGTCCCTTAGTTGTGAAATATAAAATAAAAAGTTTTAGAGTTTAGCCTCAAACAGAGGCATGATGGAGGTTGAACAAACTATATACAGGGATTAGTTTCAAACCAATATAATCAGGCCTTGTTGGTACCATAACTTAAAAGCATAACTAAACTGAAACGTATCTGGTTAACCAGCTAAACCGGCTTCGTGGTACTGGACTCTGAGGCCCCGTTTACACTAATGCGTTTTCGTTTTGAAACGGTGTTTTAGATCAAAAACGATCCGCGTCCACACTAGTGTTTCATCTAGCGTTTCTAAACTTCTCTCCGTCCACTCTACTCCACCAAAATCGTATATCACGTGACCATTCGCGCACACTGGGCATACATAAACAGGTATAAACCAAGTATAAACAGGAAGCATGTGTCTCGCTCAGCATTTGATTATTGTTAGTCAACAAACGCTGGTTGAACGATGAACGCGAGCGATTAGCGAGTGCTCGAACAATAGCTTGCCTCTTGCGAATATATGCAGCTGCTGTAGTGAAAAAGGCAGAGATTAACTGCACAATGGCGCCTAAAACGGACAATAGTGCAAACAACGCTTCCATTTCTGTGTCCATATTGTTGTTTACAGCGAAGGCTGGTCTGCCGTCTTCCGGTAGTGTTATAGTCATGTGATAGGGGCTTGACAAATAAGGGAAGGATACGCAATGATCCAAAAGCCCCAATCAGGTAGCGATTGTCTGCAGCCACGCCTCCGTTTTCAGATGTCTTCGTTTTCCCCTATCTACACTGAGAAGCAGCAGCAGCATTTTAGACTGAAAATGACCTCTCCAGCGTTTTCAAAACGCTCCGTTTTTGGGGCTCGAAAACTCCGGCGTAGTGTGGACGGATGGCGTAACCGTAGCAAAACTTATTCGTTTTAAAACAAAAATGCATTAGTGTAAACGGGGCCTGAAGCTCTCTGTGTGTTTGTGTGTGTGTTTCTATATCAGATCTGGGTGCCGCTGTGGCGATGCTGAGTGGGGCGGGGCTTGTCCAGGGCGTGGTCAGATTCCTGCAGCTGTCACATGAGCGCTGTTTGATTGACGGGACGATCGACGGATTGAGCCCTGGAGCTCACGGTCTGCACGTGCATGAACTGGGGGATCTCACACAGGACTGCAGGAGGTACCGTCGATAATATTTAGATCAATTCAATTCATCTTTATTTTACAATGTAGATTGTGTCAAAGCAGGTTAACATAGATGAAGTTCTAGTCAATTAAAACTGCTTCAGTCCAGTTTTGACAGATGAAGTTCAGTGTTCAAAGCCGAACAGCAGATTATGATTGTGAAGAGTGTGGGGTGTAATTAGCAGCAATGTTAATAACTGTAATTCAATAAATGTTCCACTGCAAAAAAGAAAAGTGAGGGATTACTTTGAATTTTCAGATGATTTGATTACATTATAATGTACTTGCCTTAAATTCTGTACACAAAATTCACATATACAGTGCTCAGCATAAATGAGTAAATCTGTTTTGAAAATGAATGTTTGTATCCATTTCTCGGTGAACATAGGCAATATAATTCGGGTTCAAGATATATTTGAGTTCAAGGTATAAATTCAGAGTTTTTGTTTACTTAAAGGGGTTCTATTGCACAGTGCACAGTTTCTAGCGTTAACAGTATGTTGTAGCGAGGATGTAAACAAGCACGTAAACAACAGGAAATGCTGTTTGGCACCACTAACAATTTAGCTACAAATTCATATTTATCAGTCAAACCCGAAGCGGCAACCTCCCGCTCTCCCTTGTGAATCTAATACTGAAGTAACTGAAACTGCAATTCATCGAAATTTTGCTAGTCCTGGCTCCATAATAGAGCAAATTTCTATTGAGCCCACTGTTAAAATGGCCAACTTCACAGTGTTTACAGCCTGGTACAAAGAAAGATTTTGGTATATATAGCTAATTTTACCCATTATGACGACTGTGAGGGGGGTGAATTTTTTTTATAACTCATTCGTTTGCTTTATATTAGGTTATATTAAGTCTGCATAATTAAGGGTGTGGCCACTTGAGTCGCCGACTCGTCACCTCGGCTGATTCCGGCTGATTAGTCACTGAACTCGGCAAACGCATCGTATTTTTGTTTAGTTTTATGTGGCTTTACACAGTCATTTGCCTTTTGGATTTATTTCTTACAATTATCAGATACTATAGCATGCTGTGTGCACTTAATTGTGCTCACAAACTGTTCACGTGGCCTCCATTTCTCAGGTGAGTGAAATTATATACTGATATACCATCTCTATAAATGTATTTGTTTTATTTAAGATCATTTATCATTTGTAATGTTCTTTAGACCTGTAATGCACTCCAGAATCTGACAGATTGATTAGCTGTAGGCTCTAGAACAGTCATCTGAAGCGTTGTCATACAGTGTTATGCCTGGATTTCATCAATAGCCTTGCATTTACTAACACAGAATATATCTGAAGTATTTGGAAGTAATTTGCGTTTTCCTCCTGTAGAAAAACGTCATAAGAACAATGTTTAGTGGCTCAATGTGTTACAACAGTGTTTTTAAAAGTCTAAACACTTTATTGATGTAGTGTACAGCCAAGCACATGTGGTCAGAACATAAACGAGACGCAGGTAATGAAGTATTAAGTGTTTCTCCCATAGAAAAGCCCCTCCAAGCAAAATGACAGCAGGCGTGTGTAGCTCTGTAGCTAGAACGTTTCATAGTATTTGCACATGCTTATTCCGAATTTATGTGAAAGACACTTGTCAGATTTTATTTTAGAGAGCAGGCGTGAGCTATGTGCTCTTCATTTCTGTCTGATTCAGGCATGCTAACGCTGCTAACAGCTGCTCTGACTGGACTGTTTACACAGCGCAAAAGCACGAGCTTGTAGGGGAGTGACATGAAGCCAATCCTGAATCACCTGCACATTATTTTAGCGGACCAATCAGAGCCTCTTGAGGGCTGGCTTTTCAGAGGAACTATGAAATATGACAGTCGTTTTCATGTTAGCTGAGTTGCTGTATATAATCAAAGTAAGATATATGACAAAATAACGTGATTTTCTACAAGTGAAGCAGATGCATTGCTTTGCATCTTATAAACACAACCAAGCCTTAAAAACACACTCTGGACCACCCCTTTAACAATTGCACATGCTTACAAAACTATTTACTGTTTTAGAAATGTATATTAATATATGGTATATCAGTGTTTCCCCTACCATTATATAAGAGGGGCGCCCCGCCCTACCAGCGGCTTTCCCCGCCCCCCTTGAAGTAAAGTAAATTTTATTTTATATATAGCGCCAGATCACAACTTCTTTTAATAAGCTAAATATCCGTATGGAATAAATTCACACAACGGCATGCAGAGCTGGAAATTGTGACCATTTTGCTCGCATATTCCCCCGAAATGTAATTTATGTGACCTCGTAGTATATTTGGGATCATTTGTGCGACTGCATATAAAGGTTGTAGTGCGACCTGTTTAGATTTTTTTTCTAAAAACGGGCTGAATCGCTCTTCCCTGCCACTATATTGGTTTATTTTAGCTGTCAATCATTCAAGGCTTTACGCTGTCAGATAACGGAGCTTTTGTGACAGCGGGTAATGCAAACGGCTGAAGTTTGAGGAAGACTCAATGAAAAGTGCACAGGTTTGCAAACCCACCCACAGTTACAAATAATGGTGCTGATGAGAGCGATCATGTGGTGAATGTAGATCCGGCAGCCGAGATCAACCGAGTGATTTTGGAGAGAGTGCAGAAACACTCGGAGTGGATCAGCTGTTTTAATGACTCGAATCTCGATGCGTTGCATTAACTGAGTGTGCAGCGCAAATGTCTGCTAAACGTAGTATTTAACACTGTACATCGTCGCCAAAACTGCGACTCATGACTAAAGGGGGTCATACATCGGATGCGCCCAACACGTTGAGTGTTGAAAGTATCGCACACCAGACACGCACAATCACACGCTATTTAAAATGAAACTAGTAAGATGGCGCGGCAGAAATATGAACAGTGTCCTGAGTCGTAGCTGGGCACTGCGGACAGCCGCCGACTTGCGGCGCCGGTGTGTGTACTCTGATAGAAACCTATGTTTAGAATTCTAAAATACATGGCGATGCGTGGGCGGTAATGGGGAGAATCCTGCTCTGCCTGCTCCTATATCGAGCTGGATGACTCGCCTGCTTTTTTCAACAATCACAGAAAAATGTAAATCAGCTCATGACGAGACTGAGCATTTAAAACGACACAAACCAAAATCAAAACTTTTAAAGAGTGGTAGAAGTGAGACTTTTCTTCTTGTCTTTTATCCGTTCTTTCTTGAGATGTATATTATTTTTCTATTTAGTTTCTGAAGACTGCTTTGCAGTTTTCAGCATTGAATTGAATGATTTATTATAATTTTACATTTATGCTTTGTAGCAGAAGTGAAGTTTCACAAACTAATTTCGAGAGGAGCATGTGATATGATTGAGCACGTCTGGCTTCTCATCTGTAATCAGTAATAATCCAATCAGAACGATCCAAGCTTACTATATATGGATCATTTTCTCCCTACTGCTTTATCTTCGTTTGGAAGAATCGCCCCTTCCACCCCATCTCCTCCTTTTCCCCCCTTTTTCTAAGGGGAGCTCTTGAGACCTACCTGATCTCGGATCCCCTGATATGCTTATTGACCGGGCGGGAGCCTTGAGCTCAAGTATCTCCAAGCTCAGGGTTCTCTCCCGGGACAGCATGCCAAACCTGCTTAAATGCTAAGCATATCTAAGTGGGAACTATTGAAATATAGTTTGTTTGTTAAATTGACATGCATATAAAAACTAGTTGGTGCTCCTACATTTTTAAAGTTGGGAGCATCGGTGCTATCAAGTAAAAGAGTTCATTTCGAGCCCTGTACATGCTTTTCAGCTCTGTCTCACGCTCTCACTCTGCCCAAATTAAAGTCAACGTAAATTACGGAAAATGTTCTGTCAAATATGTAGACATCATAAACAGGCAGTTTATAAACCAGACACGGCCATTTATAGTCTCCTTGCAAGTCCTACCAAAAGTCGCACCCCCTCCAAAACAAAAATCTGTAAACCTAGGGTAAACACTGTATATGTGATAAAAAAAATAAAGGTCCTGTTTGAAATGGAAGGAATTAACAGATGAATTTCTGTGCTTTTTGTGCAGAAGTCATCAATACCCTCATGCTTTTTCTTTGTTTTATTTATTGCATAAGCTGTTTATCCTCCTCCACTACAGCACACAAACAAAGTTATTGTACAAAGTTATTGTAAAGCAGGAAAAAGTTACAAATCTATGAAAGAAAATGGAGTAAAATAAAACTCGCCATCACATCCTATTTGATCTGCAGTTCTTTCTTGTGTGCTTGGCAAAAATGTAGACTAGACTTGCCTTTTTGTTACACCTGTTAAAGCTAAACTTGTTTGTCTTGCACGTTTTTTTGCCAGATAATCAGATTTGTGTTTTCTTTCAGTTGTGGAGATCATTTCAATCCCTTCAGGAAGCAGCATGGAGCTCCACAGGACTCTGACAGGGTATATTTATTCAACATTTGTTTTATGACTTAGATAAGGTTCTTATTCAGTTTTTTGAAGTGTATAAAATCCATATAAAACTACAAATGAACAGTTTACCCAAAACACATACCTATTAATTACCCAAAGACTTCAGATTCATGTGGGCTTTTATCCAGATCTATATATAGAGTGCGTTTGTAAAACATATATTTCTGTTTTTAGTATTTTTCATATAGGTGGATGGATGGATAGGTAGATGGATGGATGGATGGATGGATAGATAGATAATTGTATGGATGGATGGATAAATGGATGGATGGATGGATAGATAATTGTATGGATGGATGGATAGATAGATAGCTGGATGGATGGATGGATGGATGGATGGATAGTTGGATGGGATTGATGGATGGGATTGATGGATGGATAGATAGATAGTTGGATGGATGGGTAGATAGATGGATGGATGGATGGACGGACGGACGGACGGACGGACGGACGGACGGACGGACGGA
>CAIGQZ010032222.1:8830374-8842907 GCA_903798205.1 Danio tinwini | reverse complement strand
TGGATGGATGGATGGATGGATAGATAGAATGATACATAGATAGACAGACACAGACAGACAGATAGCTAGAATGACTTATGGATGGATGGATAGACAGAATTGAAGGACGATGGATGGATGGGTGCATTGATTCGTAATCAGGGTTGGCACGGTCGCCTCACAGCAAGAAGGTCGCTGGTTCAAGTCCCGGCTGGGTCAGTTAGCATTTCTGTGTGGAGTTTGCATGTTCTCGCTGTGTTGGCGTGGGTTTCCTCCGGGTGCTCCGGTTTTCCCCACAGTCCAAACACATGTGCTACAGGTGAATTGGATAAACTAAATTGGCGGTAGTGTATGAGTGTGTGTGAATGAGTGTCTATGGGTGTTTCTGGAAGTACTGGGTTGCGTCTGGAAGGGCATCCGCTGCGTAAAACATATGCTGGATAAGTTGTCGGTTCTTTCCGCTGTGGCGATCCCTGAATGAATGAATGTTTGTAATTGTACTCTTCAATTGCAAAAACTAACAAAAACAACAACAAAACATTACTTCCAGAAATCATAATGTTTTTGTAATTGTACTCTTATTATAATATAGTCAAATATAATATGCAAATATGTTGTTTATTATTCATATTGCTTTTATCTGTGTTATTTGTTTATGTATTTTTAGCTACGTTCTAGCCTTTTCTCCTTTATATTGCTAAGCTATATGCTTTAATATGCATGATTAAAATCTTTATGCATTTTGTATTTGCATTACTTTTGATTGATTGCATTTGCATTACTATTTTTTGATTTAATTGATTGATTGACTGTATTTGCATTGCTATTGTTTTGTTTTATTGATTACATTTGCATTATTATAGATTAATTGGTATTTGCATTAATATTTTTTTTATTTGCTTGATTGGTCTTTGCATTACTGTTAATTGATTGATGGATGGATTAATTGCCATTTGCATTAAATTTGATTGATTGATTGTGTTTGCATTACTGTTGATTGGTCGATTAATTGCTATTTTCCTTACTTTTGAATTGATAATTGCATTCCTTTTAATTGATTGATTGATTGCATTTGCATTACAATTTTTTTATTTGATCGATAGATTGATTTGATTGAATAATATATATTTGCTTTACTATTGTTTAATTGATTGCGTTTGCATTACTATTGATTGATTTGATTGATTATTTGCATCACAATTTTTTTTTTGGTTGATTGTGTTTGCATTATTATTAATTGATTGAGGTGTATTTGCATTATTGTTGATTGATTGGTATCTGGGCAACATGGTGGCTTAGTGGTTAGTACTGTTGCCTCACAGCAAAAAGGTCACTGGTTTGAGTGGAGTTTGCATGTTCTCCCCGTGTTGGTGTGGGTTTCCTCTGGGTGCTCCGGTCCAAACGCATGCGCTATAGGTGAATTGGATAAATCAAATTGGCCGTAGTGTATGTGTGTGTGTGAGAGAAAATGAGTGTGTATGGGTGTTTCCCAGTACTGGGTTGCAGCTGCAAGGGCATCTGCTGCATAAAACATATGCTGGATAAGTTGAAATAGAGACCTCTGTGTGTGTGTGTGTGTGTGTGTGTGTGTGTGTGTGTGTGTGTGTGTGTGTGTGTGTGTGTGTGTGTGTGTGTGTGTGTGTGTGTGTGTGTGGGTGGATTGACTCTGTTTCTCTGCGCTCTCCAGCATGTTGGGGATCTGGGAAACATCAGCGCTGGTCCAGACGGAAGAGCTTCATTCAGACTGGAGGACTCTCAGATAAAGGTAAATCCAGTTCATCAGCGTGTGTTTCTAAACCCTGCGGCCGACAGATCTCCGTAATAATCTTAATGGCCCATTTCCACTGAGTGGCACGCTACGGTTCGGTTCATGGCCATTTCCACTGTCAAAAGCATACCGAATCGTACCGTACCATTTTTTCGGCACCCTTTCTAAAGGGTACCAAAGACGAGAAAGGGTACCAAGAGGTGGAACTACACGCGCAGCTGAACTCTGATTGGTTTACAGAGATACGTCATGATCTCGTGGAGCTAGCCAGAATCAAAACAATGGAGCCGCCATGTTTTTAAATACACAGCCGAGACAACTATATGCATATAATAACGAGTAATGGATGACCCGGGCTCAAAACAAATCATGTCGTTTTCTTGATGAACAACCACAAAGCCAAGAATCTGCCGTGTCCTGTTGTTGTTTTATGAGGCCATCTAAAAGTCTAAAAGTGCGAGCGGTTTCCGCTTTCTCCAGAAAGCCCGCGAATGCGTCTAGATTTGATATAACAAACTTCTTGAGCTGATAATAATAACGTGTGTGTGATTAATGAAGCGTCTTCGACATCTGATCCATTCAGAAAGAAAAGGACAAACGCGAGAGTGAAGCGCGGAAAAAAGGAGAAGCCCAACAAAACACAGGAGCAAATAGTTTCAGCAACCTGAACAATCTGCCATGAACAAATCATGAACAAACTGCCATGTTTATCATCACCTTTTGGACTATTATGAACTCTGAATGACGGAGTTACTCTCTAACAGAGGCTACATGTGCTGCAGAAGATTACAGACACAGATGAGAGGTTAGCTCTGACTGTGGGCTACTGTATATGTTGCGTGTTGTTTTTGAACTCAAATAAGGACTTAATGTCTGCTGTGTGTCGTTTATCTGTAATTGGTAACATATCAGAGACTGTAAGGGTCTGTATGTGCTCATAAATGTTGCATTTATTTATTTATTTTATATAATTGCAGACGTTACAGTAGGCTGTAACACTGTCATTGATCTGCAGTTATAATCAAATCATGTTCATAGAAATGTTAGTAATAAACATTTATAAACAAGTATTAATATGTTTAAAGCATCTGTTTTGTTAGAAGAGCTTCTCATATAATGTGAACGACCTGTACAGCTTTACTGTAGACATTTATTAGAGCGAGAATGACGTCGACTGAAACTCTTTGTAGTACACCATGCCCACCAAAAGGGTACCCTTTGTAGTGGAAACGCAAGCTTGATAAAGACGGCAATATTTGCAACACCTCCGGTGCAGTTTATCCTAATATATATTATATATACAGTACTGTGCATGGTGGCTCAGTGGTTAGTACTGTCGCCTTATAGTAAGAAGGTCACTGGTTCGAGTGCCGGCTGGGTCAGTTAGCATTTCAGTGTGGAGTTTGCATGTTCTCCCCGTGTTGGCGTGGGTTTCCTCTGGGTGCTCCAGTTTCCCCCACAGTTCAAACACATGCGCTATAGGGGATTGATGAACTAGTAGTGTATGTGTATGAATGTTTCCCAGTACTGGGTTGCAGCTAGAAGGGCATCCGCTGTGTAAAACATACAGTGCATCCTGAAAGTATTCATTAGTGCTTCACTTTTCCCACATTTTTTATGTTACAGCCTTATTCCAAAATGGATTAAATTAATTTATTTCCTCAACATTCTACACACAATCCCCCATAATAACAATGTGAAAAAAGAGTTTTTGAAATTGTTGCAAATTTATTAAAAAATAATAAACTTGAAAAATCACATGTACATCAGTATTCACAGCCTTTGCTCAATACTTTGTTGATGCACGTTTGGCAGCAATTACAGCCTGAAGTCTTTTTGAATATGATGCCACAAGCTTGGCACGCCTGTCTTTGGGAATTATTGCCCATTTCTCGTTGCAGTGCCTCTCAAGCTCTATCTGGTTGGATGGGAAGCGACAGTGTACAGCCATTTCTCCAGAGATGTTTAATAGTATTTAGGTCTGGACTCTGGCTGGGCCACTCAAGGACATTTACCGAGTTGTTGTGTAGCCAACAACTTGATAAGCCAACAAATTGATATTTTGGCGGTGTGCTTTAGGTCATTGTCCTGCTGGAAGATGAACTGTCGCCCTAGTTTGAGCACTCTGAAGCAGGTTTTAATTCAGGATGTCTCTGTACATTGCTGCATTCATCTTTCCCTCTATCCTGACTAGTCTTCCAGTTCCTGCTGCTGAAAAACATCTCCACAGCATGATGCTGCCACCACCATGCTTCACTGTAGCGATGGTATTAGCCTGGTGATGAGCGCTGCCTGGTTTTCTCCAATCGTTACGCCTGGCATTCACTCCAAAGAGTTCAATTTTAGTCTCATCAGAGCAGAGAATTTAGTTTCTTATGGTCTGAGAGTCCTTCAGATGCCTTTTGGCAAATTCCAGGCGGGGAGCAGCTTCAGTCGGGCCACTCTACCATACAGGCCTGATTGGTGGATTGCTGCACAGATGGTTGTTCTTCTGTAAGGTTCTCCTCTTTCTACAGAAGAACGCTGGAGCTCAGACAGAGTGACCATCGGGTTATTAAAATCTGAAATATTGAAAATTGAATTGACCACAGGTGAACTCCAATGAAGCTGCTGAAACATCTCAAGAATGATCAGTGGAAACAGATTGTACCTGAGCTCCATTTAGAGCTTCACTGCAAAGGCTGTGAATACTTCTGCACATGGGATTTTTCAGGTTTTTTATTTATTTTTTATAAATTTGCAGCAATTTCAAAAACTCTTTTTTTCACATTGTCATTATGGGGGATTGTGTGTAGAATGTTGAGGAAATCAATGAATTTAATCAATTTTTAACATAAAAAATGTGTAAAAAGTGAAGCGATATGAATACTTTTCTGGATGCACTGTATGCTGGATAAGTTGGCGGTTCATTCCACTGTGGCGCGACCCCTGATGAATAAAGGGAGATGAATGAGTACTGTGCAAAAGTTCTTAGCACTATACCAGCTTTGCTGACCTAATACTTTTGCACAGTATATAATCAATCAGTCTCTATATTACAAAAAACTGAAAATATAGGAATTATGTAGAAAAAAAAGCATAATATTTCCTCTTCAAGCTAAAGTCTATGTTTAATGTGGCTTCTCTTGTTTTGTTCTAATTGTCCTGACAATTTCTGACATAATGTGCTGTGTAATATCAGCCTTTCTTTTAGTACGTCACCTGTTGGACTCTACAGGCTTACACACACACACATACACAGCTACAGATAAGACTTTCATTACCGAGCCCTTATCCAACGTTTTCGTGTGCTTTTACCCACTGGAGGGGGTAGGCGGGTCTGTGACCAGCGCTTCTCACAGCTGCAGGACGGATGGCTGCCCGCCCTTACCGGACTATATCCACATCCCCTGTTCCAATTCCCTGTTGCGATGTTTTGTCTTGTCTATGTGTTTATGTGCTTGATTGCCAAGGCTTTTTTAATTCCCTGGTCACACTCTGCCCTAATTTAGGAGCAGGGTGAGGGAGTTTTTTTTGCCTATCTTTCCTTATGTATCTTGCTTCCTTTTTTTCTAAATGCTACCTCCCGTTGACCTGTCTCTCCCTGAAATGTGATGTTTGTGTATGGTCAGGGGGGGGGTCCAATTTCACTATATGTCAGTGTATGTGAATACATGGAGGTATATGTGACAAATAAAGGCTTGATTGATTGATTGATTTAGGTTTAGAGTGTCATATCTTTTCTTTTGTCCAGGTGATCTCATACAGCCTCTAATGGTCAGGTCTGGACTCTGTAGAGGCAATTTCATGACTGACTGTGTTTCATCAGCTGTTTTCTTTTTTCAAATAGGATTTCACTGCAATTAGCAGATCATTATCATGCTGAAAATGAAAACCATTACCACTGAAGTACAGAAGGAGTGGCACAATAGATTAAATCCCGTCCTTACTTTTCAACATTCACAATTCCATCAACCCTAACCCTAACCGCTCTGGTAGAAATGCAAAGCTCGAACCAGGACTAACAGCCTCTGTCCAACATTGCCTTTCACACGTCTAAAACAATTCAACCAAAAATAATTCAAACTCTAACCTAACCTAACTCTTATCCTAACAAATCATGCATCATCTGAAAGATCATTTAATCATCCTTTATAAATCTCAGTAAAAAAAAAAGACAAAAAATGTACACTTATGACCATCAATAAAATAACAGATTTAATGTTGGCCCAAAACCTTTGCATGGTAATGTACATATAAAATACATCATGGGCTCTATTTTAACAATCTAGGCACAAAGTCTAAAGCACATGGCGCAAAAGCATGAAGGCTGTGTCTGAATCCACTTTTGTTATTTTAAGAATGGAAGAATATGCTCTGCACCGCGGCACATGGTCTAACAGGGTTGTGCCCATTCTCTTAATGAGTTATGTGTTTTGGTGAAGTTTTTTCTTCGCCGCTGTCGTCACTGGCTTGCATGGTTCGGGACCTGTAGAGCTGTGCATCGATGGATTACTCTTCAGTGTTTGAACTCTCAGCAGTGAATAGTAAACCACACTGAACTAAACTACACTGAACTTCAACACTGAAAACTGGATTGACACAGTTTCAACTTACTATAATCTTTTATGTGAAGCTGCTTTGACACAATCTACATTATAAAAGCGCTATACAAATAAAGATGAATTGAGCATAACATGCATTAAACCAATCAGAGTCTTATGTCCCATTCCGTTTAAGAGTCAGTTGTGTCACACCATGGTGCATTTGCTATTTACATGGCAGACTTTGTAAGTGGACAAACTGAAAGCTTCACTAGCGAGAAAATAGTTAAAAAGAGCATCTGCAGTGCGAGGATAACGAACAAGCCTCCTCCATTAGGCCTCTTTACTTTCTCTTTACTCCAAATCTATACTATATTTGCATATTATTATATCCAAACACACATCCTGTTCTTATGCCCCATGGATGCAGACGTCTCCAAAACCCAACAGGTGGACAAATCTAAACTTGTTTTTATTAAAACAGATATAAATATGCCTATAATAAATAATACTGATAATAATAATAACATTATACAAATGCAGATTGTCATGAATAAACTGAAAAACACCAGAGAAGATCATGGAGGCAGTGGTTTTTATATTTATGTAGAAAATAATCATTTTTGTAACATTTAAATCCTTTAATTGTTTTCATCTGTAAAGATATTTGTGTGTTGCTGTACATCCTGTGTGTATTAAGCAAAGAGTTTTGGACCCACATAGGCACATAACTAACACACTCTGTGCTGGACTTTAGAGCAGCTTTTAGCTTGTCAATGACGCTGTCTATCTCAGTTTCTCAAAATATCAACATGCCAACGATGCACTTTAATTCTGTGTTCACACCAGACGCGGAACGAGCGGATAAATTGCGATATTCACACGTAAATAGACATGAACATTTGAGTTTACTCACTTTATTCGCGCGTCAAACTCCGCTTCATTCGCACATAAAATCCGCTTCATTCGCTCGTCAAATCCGCTTCATTCGCGCGTTGAATTCACTTCAGAACAGACGCGGATTTGCGTCATGGGAAGGGCTTCTGTCTTTGCCGGTGACTGTAGCTTTATTACCAAGTGGCTAACATGGATTTTATTGATAAAATAACTGTTTATGTGCTTTATGAAGGCTAAAAAACAGCGTCGGTTCGTTTGGAGCAGTGTCTGAGTCCACTAGATCTTTTCAGAGGTGCACCCAGCTTTGTGAGCTTATAAACTCCTCCAGAAACTGAACCTGAATGATGGAAGCATTCAGCAGTGCTTCTGACTGAGCCGAGCCCAGTTTGATGAACTTTTGTCAGTGTAGGCAGAAGGATTTTCCTCCGGGACACCAACAACAGGCACTAAGTTATAATCACGCCCCCACAAGAGCAAGCTCCTGATAGGTTAACACGGCGCGAATGTCTGCAAAAGTTCAGATTTTTGAACTCGAGCAATTCGCGTGTCAAACGCTCAATTCGCACCGCGTCATTCACGCAGCGCCATTCACGCATATCGTGCCGCAGGATGTCCATTCGCACGTTTGCATTGACTTATCATGTAAATCACTCGCACTTGACGCTTCTTCCGCATCTGGTGTGAACACAGCATAACACACCTCCTTTTCAGACCAGCACACCCATAAGTCCAGAGTGGTGCAAATGGATTTGCTATTTAAACAACTTGGCGCAAAATGTGAAAATTACTGTTGCGCTGGTCTGAAAATAGCAACACATCGCACCAAACATGTCTTGCGCCTTATTGCACTGGGTGTATAATACGGCCCAATATCTGCAAACATATATTGGTATTTTAATGATTTAGAAGAGTCAGAAATGTACATACAGCTCTTTCCTCTGATCTGGTGTGTTTTTATGGTGGTTTATCATTCATTTGTCCTGTTTGTCAGGTGTGGGATGTGATCGGCCGCTCTCTGGTAGTGGACTCAGGAGAGGATGATCTGGGTCGAGGGAATCACCCAATGTCCAAAACCACCGGAAACTCCGGAGAAAGGTCAGTCAAGTCAAGTGAAGACTTCATTTGTATCACTTTCCACAGCACACATTATTTCACAGCAGAAAATGTGTTAACACTTTCATTTAAGTCAATTCAAGTTTATTTGAATAGCGCTTTTTACAATAATTATTGCTTCAAAACAGCTTTACAAAGGGTGCACATTAGTACAAATTAAGTTATTATATACAGACAATGTGTATTGCAGTGAAGTGTAAGTCCTCAATTGTTGGCATCATCTCTTCTTATGTGTTGATCCCTGAGGTCCTCTATAGTTGGCATCATCTTTACAGGTCTTGGATCCCATGAATGCTGCTGCATAGACTCTAGAGGCCTCGGGATGAGTATTCCCAGGTGGAACTAGAAAACGAAGAAAAGAATTAGTGTAGCTGCGGTTCATAGTGTATTTGAACAAGAGATATTAAATGTGAAAATGAAGTGCTATAAATGAAAATTGAAGTTATATAAACCAACATAGAAACAAACATATGAAGCATAGAAGTATTTCTAACAAGGCAGGTGGAGTGTGTTCTACAGGTGGTTTGTCAAGCCCACTCACCAGTGTGGAGCACACTCATGCATCATACTGTTATGTGATGCATGCTTTACTAAAAAGATCAGTCTTTAATCTAGTTTTGAACTGAGAGAGTGTGTCTGAGCCTCGGACATTATCAGGAAGGCTATTCCAGAGTTTAGAAGTCATAGATGAGAAGGCTCGACCTCCTTTAGTAGACTTTGCTATTCTGGGCACTACCAGAAGCCCTGAGTTTTGAGATCTTAAAGAGAAGTTTAGATTAGGACTTAGCCCAATCCCAATTCTACCCCTTAGCTCTTCCCCTTCCCCTTACCTCTTGTTTTGTGCGTTCCCCTGAAGGGGTAGAGGTGTCCCAATTTTCTTTAGCTTGAAGGCGTAGGGCTAAGGGGAAGGAGTAGATACCCCTTAGAACAGAGATTTTTCTGGACCACACTCGAAAACAGGGGGTACGAAAATTTCCCAAAATACACCAGCCACAATGGCAGGATAGCAGCACCCGGAAGTAAGGAGATCCACAAAATAGTATTTTTTGTCATTATTACGAATAACGTTTTACAACAAACAAACAAATGTTTTAAAATATTCATAATGCTGTTCGTGTTTTACCGTCATGCTTTTATAAAAAAAAAAACACTAAAATAAAACCTGTTCAATTTTGCGATCTATAATCCCTAATAATAACTCCTGTACAGCAGTCCCACAACATTCTGACACTCGATGACCCTCGAACACCCTGTCAGAAAAGTCTAGTGGCTGAGAATGAGCCTTTTACAGAGTCTGCTATAATGTTAATGTTGTTTTTGGTGTGTTTACATAGATGCATATGGCCACGGTGTAAATACACAGTACAGTTATGATCTTATTGCCACATTATATCGTTATGATAACATAATATATGCTTTCAGTGATTTCCTGAAGATAAACAACAAAAAATAACACAACTGGAATAACTACAGCAGTCGCCATCGTCTGATCTCATATGAAGCAAGAGATTTCGATGACGTATGATGACGTGTGCAGGTGCTGTAGTGCTGTCCCAACACATTCGTTGTCAGTGAATGGCTCCAGATTGTCACCGGGGGAGACAGCAGTGGCCCTGATGTAGGCAGAAATCTGCTTTACCCAGTGGTCCTAACGACACTCGTCTCTAGAGAATCCCTTGTAGTTCCCCAGGGTCTTGTCCCCAGCAGCTATCAGAAGGTCACCACAAACCGCTGCAAGACGTTTAAAGCGTGTAGAACGCACCTCAGAGAGGTCACTTCTGTACTCGTAATACGGATTACCTCCTACCAGACGTATGTCGCTTCCGGCATTGTCCCACTCCTCTGGGTACTCTCGTCTCACCAATGGCCAAGGGAAGGCAGGGTGTTCATGGATTGCCCGGGCAATCATATCCAGCGAGGTAAGTCTCGAGCTGGCTGCTTGGGCCAGGACCACACGGAGGCGAATAGCCTGTGCCGGAATAAGGGCAAGCCAGGCCCTCATGATCCGTGGCATAGACCCATCATCCACTAGATGTCCAAAATTGGCCCATGTGAGACGTAGGTCATTCAGATTCAGGGTTTTGTTGATGTACCGGAATCAGTGGCTGAAGGTCTGCAACAATCCTACCCAGTTTTTGGGTGGTAATGGTCCCTCGGATCGCAAATGCCACCACAGTCAGGATGATGACCCCCACAGCTTGATTGCGATGCCGATCAGCCACTGCAGCTTCAGCAATCCAAGCCAGAAATCTCAATTTTTGCGCCAGAGTGGTCTGATCCACCCAATTGCGACGCTCAGCATCCCAGACCCGGGCCTCAAGGGGTGCCCCCTCTCCAAGCCGTCTAACCACATTCAGATCGTCAGCAAACCAAGCTGCATCAACCAATGGACCCACATCGTTTAGGATCCGATCAAGCTCGGCTCTTGCTTCCTGCTCACCAAGTGCCATGTCATGTGGCAGTTCGGGCGCAATTACCTCCAGAATCAACTGCTGGTTGCGATGGGATGACTGGCGGCACTGAATAGAGCAGATGAACCCTGCCACTATGAGGCCAGTGAGTGTCAGACGCTGATTGGCCATGACATCGGCTGAGAATGAGTCCAGGTTGAGGTTTCTCAGTATGGACCTCAGTAGACCACCGTTTAACTCATAATATATTTGGGAGCATTTGTGCGACTGCATATAATAGTTGTTGTGCGACTTGTTTCGATTTTTTTCTAAAACGTGCTGAATCGGACTTCACTGCCGCTATATTGGTTTATTAGCTGTCAATCACTCAAGGCTTTCCGCTGTTAGAAAACAGGGAGCTATTAAGGGCGCTCTCCGAGATCAATTGAGTGTTTTTGGACAAGGTGCCCGAATCTTGATGCGTTGCATTCACTCAGTGTTCAGCGCAAATGTTCGCTAAATGTAAAATCCAACACTGTACACATCATCGCCACAGAAGCTCGCCTTTACTAAGTTTAAACTGAATCTGCGGCTCATAACAAAGAACGGTATTTGCGCCGGTGGTCATCACGAGAATCCTGCTCTGCCTGCTCTTATATTGGGTCGGCTGACTCGCCTGCTTTTCCACAAACATATATATATATATATATAATGTATATTTAATGAGACAAGACAAGGGTTTGTTGGACATAATACACTGTTTAATGATGTTGTATAGACTATTTTAAGTATTACTGCATAGAAATATTTATGAAATGATAGTACATTGTGATCAAATGTCTGTAATAAACATTACAAGAGCGACTGGACTGTAAACAGCAACGAAACTTTGACTCTCTCATATTTTTTATCTTTTAGAAATTTTAACTGCAGCACCACCAGCTCAACACTGGGTGTGCTACATGGGCCAATAAGAAGAGCACAAAGGCGGGGCAAGCAACTGTTTTAATCTGTTCCTGAGTGCTGCGTTTGGCGCTTTTAGGTGCAAAGATGCATTCTGCATAAATGTCTTCTAAATCTGCACACGCAGTGAGGATTTTGCAGTGAAAACAGGTCGCACGGCAACAATGTATGCACTCGCACAAATGCTTAAAAATATATTTTAGGTTGCCTAACATTTCTGGCGCATATGCGACCAAATCGGTCGAGCCCTAGCATATTTACTTGTTATTATTTCCTCAAAATAATAATAAAATAAGGAAGTTATCATCAATTCACAATACAAATTACAGAGAACTCCAAATGAACTCTCGTCTCCTTCACTAGCTGTGGGAAAAAGCTATTATAAGGACACAGATCACTCCGCCTATTCATGCTAGAGTCCCGCGGAAAAATTTGACAGGTGGTAATTTGTGTGTAACTTTATTTATGGTTTTGTTATGGGTAAAGCAAAGACCATGTGGGTCAGGTAGTGAAAACGGACTACAATTAATTAATTCGTTATGAATGAATTCATATTTAACAACAACCACCCCCACCTACGACGACGATGCCATCGTCCATCGCGATGTTTCACATTAGACATCATACGAAATTGGTCAACATCACCCAACCCTTGTTTCATTGAGTTAAAAGTCATAGTTAATGGTTTACTAATAGCAGGGCTTAATTTCTGCTGGAACAAGCAGGATCCGGCAACCTTGAAATCTGATCTGGCACCTCATTTTACATTTTTACTCATTTTGTGTGTGTGTGTTCCTCAGACTAGCATGTTGGATCATTAGTGTGTGTGCGATCATTAATGTGAGTGTGTGTGTGTGTGTGTGTGTTCATTAATGTGTTTGTGTGTTCTTCAGACTAGCA
>CAIGQZ010032222.1:8795603-8830078 GCA_903798205.1 Danio tinwini | reverse complement strand
GTGTGTGTGTGTGTGTGTGTTCATCAGACTAGCATGTGGGATCATCGCTCGCTCCGCCGGACTCTTCCAGAACCCCAAGCAGATCTGCGCCTGTGACGGAGTGACGCTGTGGGAGGAGAGAGACCGTCCCATCGCCGGCAGAGGACGCAGAGTCGAAACACACACCTCTCATCTGTGACCACACTGCTGCACACACACACACTTGACCAGAAGGAGATTATTCATGACCAATGAGAGCCTGAGCCAGTGTCTGAGGTGTGCACCCACCCACACACACACACACACACACACACACAACACCACATGCTAATAAGATAGCTGTATCTCTATCAAAATACCACAGTGATTGTGTTGTATTTTAGTATGTTTGATTGTATGTCCTGCTGCTTTAACTGCTAAATCTGAGTTAAAGTGTCAGAAACATAAAACTGTTGTTAAGTCATATGCAAGCTGATACATTTTTGATTCTTTTTTTAGATTATTAAATTAAAATATATCACTCACTTTACAATACAGTTCTGTTGATGGATTTACTAACATGAACTAGGAATAAACAGTTTTTATTAATCATACTTCGACATTTATTAATGCATCATTCATATCTAAGGTTTTGTGCTTGTGTGTGTGTGTGTGTGTGTGTGCGTGTGTGTGTGCGTGCGTGCGTGCGTGCGTGCGTGCGTGCGTGCATCACAACCTGCCAGCCAACTCCGTTTGTCATAACAAGTGCTGGAAAAGCTCAGAGTTTACGCGCACTCACAATCACTTGACTGCTGATGAATTTGCAAGGAAGGTCGATCTGGTCCAAGCTCCTTGATTCTTTTTTTTTTTTTTTCTTTGTTTTTTTTTTTTTTTATCTAAACGCCTTGTGAACGGATATCTTTGCAAAGATACAACAGAATTTTCCTTCATCTCGAGAAATTGCACTTGCTTTCACTATGATTAAAGGTCTGCACAGTTAACTGACAAGCTGCTGCAGCTGAACAGTCTTAAAAATATGAGAGTTATAGAATATGATAAAATAGGTTGCCAGTATGTACAAAACCTGTCAACCGAACCCCTTGATGTGTATTTAATCTTTTCTAGTTTTAGAAAAGACCACATCTTCAAACCAGGCTGTCACAGATGGGGGTGTGGAGGATTTCCAGCATAATAAAAAAATTCTTATATTATTTATTAAAAGAAGAAAACATGTTTTGCTTGTTTAGAAAATTCTTCTTGATTTCAGAATTTTTTGATATTTGGACTAGAAACAATATGAAAAATCTAAGTAAGAAAAGCATTTTTTGCAGTGTAACTGGCGAATGACATGATCTAGTGGGTCTCTGTCATCTTTAATGTGTGCGTTTGTGATTTCAGGAGGCGTGTCTTTGGGTGGGATTGTGTTTCAAAGATATTATGCTAACCGGTTAGAATTTTGGCAGATCACCCACTGCACCTTTAATTAAATAATACATTTAATTGTTTTTCATTTAAACAAGCAACAGTGGCATGTAAACAAACTGTAATTTAATCTAAAGGTATAAAATCCTAAAATGAAATGCACACAAATCAATCTGAATTTCCCACAAACAAGCTCTTGAGCGCTGATATACGTGTCTTTAAATATGAAAGTCATTTTTGTACTATTTGTACTGACAATTTTTTTCATGAGTCTTGTACAAGTAATTAAAACAGCTCAAATAAACTAGCCATTTAATAATGTTTGTCTGCATCACATTGCATCTTTTTAAAAGTAGATATGCATAGAAAGCTTAGAGAATGCAAGCAGTGTGTATGTTTTTAATAGCATCTGTGCAAATAAAATGTCAAAATGCGGATAAAATAATGTTTTGTTATTCAATGTAACAGACGGACAAAGTGAAATATTTAATCAAACGTACACTGACCGGCCACTTTATTAGGTACACCTAACTAGTACCGGGTTGGACTCCCTTTTGCCTTCAGAACTGCCTGAGAAATTTGCTTGATGGAAAGATGACTGAGGGAGATGAGGTCAATACATATAGTTTACTGTAGTAAAGGCTAAAGTATACTATGGTAATTATTATTAGTTCATGATAGTTATTAATGATCCTACATTATGTAGTGTAATTTATTAATGAAGAGTTGTAAATATATATACACAATATAATGCTCATTCCTAAGTATTTCCCTTTACTATAAATTACTATAGTATTTTAAATGTGTAACACCTGATTTTATTGGATTTTTAGTTTTTGCTGTTACACTATAATTAGTACAGTATATTATTTACAGTAAATAATTGAACTGAACAATTCTGCCTCATGTTTCATTGACAGTTTTATTGATCACTAACATATGATTGACTTGGATTTAAGTTGCTTTGATTTAAAAATAAAAATTGCAAAAATAGTTTAGATGAATTTTATTTATTGCAATTGCCACAAAAATCACCCTGCAACTAACTAAAATTCTGATTTTATAACAACAGTAAACACTTTTTTGTTATAAGGTCTGGTTTTGTGGTGACTGTACTTTAAAATTAAATGAATAGCTGTATGTACATTTTTGACTCTTCTAAAGCATAAAAATACCATAATATGTGTGCAGATATTTAAGAAACATCCCAAGTGAACATACTTGTTTAACTGAAAAACAATGCAAAAGTCAGATATTCTGCTTTGAAAATGATTTTTCCGTGCCGGAACGCTGTCTTTGTTTAGGTTAATTTACCTGCACAATGCCAGTTTAGCCAATTATAATTCAGCACCCCAAGTTGCCTTGTTGCCTTGCCTCAGAAAGGCTCTGAAAGCATGCGTCCGTGACCGAATATTTGACATAGCAGACGTCGAAATGAGACAGATTCCACATGAGGTTATTAATTAGTAAATAATATAAATATTATGAATGTAAACATTAGGTGAGCAGGTTACATTGTAACCGTGTGTCCTAACAACACGCTTTGTGACGAGATACGCAGTGATGAGCAGTTTGACCGTTTGCACCAGACGAAGCACGACAGAAATGTAAATACAGCCTTTCAGAAGCACAGAATATGCACTCACTCACGAAACGGTAAGGTTTATAATCTATTTAATACATGTTAACCCTCTTTAACATCATTAAATGTAGATGCTGAATCACTCATATGTGTTTAGTTCTAAAGTTCAATTTCAAACGCTTTATTGTATTTTCCAGATCTGAGGTGAACTATCTGCTGCTGCTTTCAGTATATGGCAATAAATGTCCTTCAAACTCGCATTGTTAGCATTTAGCACTGAATAAAGCACATGAGGTTTACCTGAGGTGATTACTGTTATAGGTTTCTGTTGTTGAGCTGTGAGAAATAGAAGCCAATTCTAATATATCAATTCGAGGTGTTGGTTAGAACCAAAACTCCTTTTAATATGGAGAATATTCCCTCTATTGAGTGTCGTTGCTTTTATTTAGAACACAGTTTAAATCACTCGCTCCTGTACTCAATCTGGCAACCCGCACTTGCGTTTGTTTTGGTCCAGGAGTGCAATACCTAGTTCAACCACTGGGTGTCAAACTTACATACTGCACCTTTAATTCAATTGATGAAAGATTTAGAAATTCTAACAGTAAACAGAGCTACTGTAAGCTCACACCTGCATGGTATATATGCTTTAGTTGAAAATATCCATTAGAAACTTAAAAGTAAACAAAAAGTATTCAGATGTTATCAGTTCCTTTACTTTTATAAAGTAATTGAAAAGGTACACTACTTATTACAGTTTAAATAATGTCATTTGTAATCTATAATCTTTTAAAATTTCAAAGGAACCTCCCCAACACTGACTATAAGTGAACAATTTGTAATAATTTAACTCAAAAACACAGTAGACTAGACTCTTCAGTATGGGCGCGCGCA
The DNA here is from genome assembly GCA_903798205.1 of Danio tinwini. NCBI lineage: Eukaryota > Metazoa > Chordata > Actinopteri > Cypriniformes > Danionidae > Danio > Danio tinwini. The sequence goes on along the minus strand of CAIGQZ010032222.1, from coordinate 8,826,222 downwards.
TCAGCATGCAAAAGAATGAGCGATTCTGAAGAACGGAAGTGGACCGACCATTTTGAAACCCCGCACCGCTTAGGTAAGATGGAAGATTTTTTCCCTCTGTATATACATTACTCCTCAAATAGATTCATGAATTCGTCTTATAGTGTCAATACCTAACAATATCCGGCGAAGAACGGGATGATAATGCGGATCTCGCAGTGTGATTTCATAGAGAAAATCGCGAAGGGTTTGAGGGGGCGCGGGGGACACCCAAAAATGCTCACAAAATGAGTCATTGATGGATTATTTTGGAGGTGGAAGGAATGATAGCGAATATTTAATGAACACATGGCTATAAAGCATTAATAGACAACGATAGTGTTAATTATTTACCATCGGGAATGTTGTGTAAACATCTGGTGTCAGAAATGCAACATTCAATAAACGCTGTTGATGCTAACATTAAAGCGCTATATAGAGAAGGGCTAGTCAGCGTTTTAGCACATTTCCACACCTAAATACTCTCTCAAATTGGATTTTCTAAGCATTAGAAGAAAGCATTTGTAATTTAGCGTGATGTGTGTGCTAATAACACGAGCTGTTACATTGAGGAAGTGAACGTGTTTACTCTGCGTCACTAGATCGCTTTTTATGGCTGCAAGTAACGCATTTTTATTTACACATTAAATAAATGTTTCATCGCGAGCTTTGGCTGTTTTTCGTGCCAAATTCGTTCAATAATGTGTGGTGTTGTTATGTCATGTGCTAATGTTAAGATCGAATAAGCATGACGTGTATTTTGTTTGTTTATTAACAACATGATGACGATGATGACTTCCTTTTGTTTGTGAATTTTAAAGAAAATCATAGAATGGACACGTTATGTTGTTTTCACTTCTAAAAAAAACTGTTAGATATCTATTATAAGTCTGTACAACTGTCTCTAATCAACATTAAACACACACACACACACACACACACACACACACACACACACACACACACACACACACACACACACACATATATATATATATATATATATTAAAGTTAATTATAACAGCCATAAACTATCTTAAGATTGCATCACTTTGGCTTCATCTGAAATCACAAACCCTCCTACTAAATAGCAGGAGATAAACATTATGCGAGAAGTCCAGCATGTCTGATTTTTAAAAAATATAAATTTTCAGTGATTTCTTGTTATAAAAGTACATAATCAAGTGTATTTTTGTTACTATTTATGAAAAACATGATGATATAATGATAGAATAGTCACATTATGTTGTGTTTTACGCAGAAACGACAATATAGCCATTATTCCCTCTCCCAGAGCCTGCATTACTCTCTCTGATTCATATAAAACAATGCTAACAAAAAGCATGGTGTCACCATGTACCATGCACCTCAGTATTTTACAACACTCTTTATTGTTAATCATTCACTACCATAAAATATCCATGATAGCTTTGTTTTTTACACAAAGGATTGCTTTGCCTTCACTTTTATAAATTGTGTAATAACTACACATGTTTTCTACGTAATGTAACTATTAAGTTTTACATCTGTAGACCATCTTAGGATTGTAACTTCCTGACATCTGAACTTTCATACCTATACAGCCGATAAACAGTATGTAAAAAAAGTAATGCCTGATTTAAAAAAGTGGTATGTCTAGTAGGGCTGCATGATATTGGAAAAATCAGATTTTGCGATATTTTATTATTCTGTAATAAATATTGCGATATGAATATTGTTTCACAAATATTTGTTGATATTTGGACTAAGTAAACATATTATGTTTTCACCGTCAGAACAAATAAGTCACAATTAAGAGATTTTCATTAAAACAAGATAAATTATCTGCCAGTGGGGTAAGTGAAATATTCTTGTTTTCGCTTTGAAATGTAGATATTTGGACTAGAAGACAAAAATTTAAAGATTTTTTTTTTTTTTTGCATAAATCATAGAAATTCCACACAAATGCAGTGATTTAAATAAAATTTTCTAGCTTCTACTAAACTTTAATTCAGACTGGACATTGCATATCTTTGCAATCTGACTATTGCCAAAGACTATAGAATACACCAGACATGTCACTCGTATACTTTTGAATGGTGAAGGTGTAACTGTCAATATGGTGAATGAAGCCCCGCCTTCTAGTACTGGAGCCAATCAGCGATTACTATTTGGCAAATAAAGCCCGCCCTCTAGTACAGTAGCCAATCAGCGATTGCTATAGAATGACAATTATCTGGGGGAGAGGCTTGGACTAAACCTGAGTTTCTGCAGATTTTGTGTGATATAAACAATTAGAAATGAAACTAAACAGACAAATGTTGTTTAATTTTACTGGTTATTCATATGAAATGTAATCGTAAGCTTGGCAAGTAGTTTTGGAGAATTTGATGTTTCCCCATTTAAACAGAATGCCCAAGCATATTGCTCGAGAGGTGTTTCAAAGATGGCCGCCGAGTGAAATAAATTGCCTTAAAGGGACTTTGCTATTGCGGATGTGCCCATTGCGTAATCGATGCTGAAACAATATATATTGTATAGTTTACATTTATACTATTTAAAGTATAGTTTTTCCAGTCTTACTTAATCAAACAAATTCCCTCGAGCAGGTACTTTTAACCCTGGTCTACAAAATCTACAAAGTCTTCTGTTAAATGAGTTTATTTTTGGCAGTAGACAAAAATACATTATATGGGTCAAAATGAAACAAATTTCTTTGAATATGTCATTAGAATAGATGATGTTTCATGAAGATGTGTTTTAATTTTCCTATCATTAATATATCAACTTTTGATTAGTAATGCACATTTCTAAGAACCTAATTTGGACAACTTTAAACGTGATTTTGTCAGTATTTATATATTTTTTTGAACCCTCAGATTCTCTTGAACAAATATTGTCTAATTATAATAACCATACATTATTTGAAAGCTTAAAGCTTATCAGTATTGTTATATAAATTGCATAACTCTCATGACTGGTTTTGGTTTAGTGGTCCAGGGTAACATGGAAAATCTGCAGATTTCTAGCCCATCATTGAGTCTATTAATTTACTTATGTACATGTAAGTATATATTCATTCAGTTTTTATATTAACTTCAGTAATATTATAGACTAATATGCCGATGTTTATATGATTTATTAACGATACAGTTTATAAAGTAATATTTTCTGATATGAGAAACTTGCTTTGTTTACCAAACCGTTTGATCTAATTAGATTTGCATTCTAAACTGAAAAGTAAAAAAAGTTAAGATTTTTTTATTTTTTATTCACAAAATTCTCCACAATAATAGCAAAAAATGTCTGTAGATTCTGTCTGACCCTGGACATATGTAACTGCTAATTATACATATACTATAAATACAAGTACTTGTATAGTCTGTCTTAGGTTATGTGTATAGTTAAGTATTTATAGTACATGTATAGTTAGATTACTGTTCCAATATGTTCGTAGCTATAGGCTTAAAATAGACCTGAACGATTAAGAGTTTCTAAACCAAAATCATGAATTTTCTAAGTCTTATAGCTGTGATAATTTGGACGCACTATCAAATATGGTGACAAGCATAGTTTTTGATAGTTTTTAAGCTCATTACCCTCAACAAGCTGAAAAATGTAACAATTTGAATGTGAAGATTTTCTAGGCGGGATTATTTGTGTTCTTTGCACTTTAAATGGCAAAAACGTTTGCTGTTATAACCTTAATGTAGAGTATCTTCAGTGTTTTACTGATTTAAAATAGTTTACAGTGTGTTTGGATTCTTAAAGGTTTAAGATTTTATATATGAGCAATTCCATGCAAATGTCAACCTTGAAATGGAAAAAAATCAGTTTTCACCAAAATAGAGAAACCGTTTTTTGTGTAAGCAAGTATTTTACAGTACTTTAGAAATACTCAAAAATGTCTGTCAAAGTTTTCAAACTATTATATTTGATTAACCAAAATCACACAAGTGGCAATTTCACATCCATAACGAAGAGATGTCACATCCATAACAAGCTTTTCCCTCATAAATGCAAAAATGTCAAATAAAATAAAATCAATCATGTTTCTTCTATAGTGAGCCGACTCATATCTTTTTGATTAGCATAGTTTCTTTTGAGTTGTGCAGTTTAATTCACAGAATTTCTACAAAGTATGTTGTGTTTTGGTCACATACATAACTTTTTTGGTCACATACATAACGCATGTTCATTTTCCTCATTTAAAATATATATATTTTTACAGATTGATATTTTTATGCTCTCATAACTCTGTGGTTATATGTTTTGGAAAATAGAAACAGTTGCTTCAATATAATGTTAACATACTTTCTCTGTGAGTTTATGTTCTGAGTTTTTACTGCAAAATGTCACATCCATAACGCTGGAATTGGGTTGTTGCTAGATCAGATACGTTTGCGGCTGGAGGTTAACGAAAAAATTTTATGTTATTTATGAAATTTCAGATTTATTGTATTTTATTAAAGTCTACCCCAACCCTAAACCCAACCATCACAGAAGCTTAAAAACAGAAGTTGTACAGAAGGTGTTATCTTATCTATTAAATTACCCAATAAATTGTATATCTTAACCCAAACCCCCACTCCAACCCTAAACCTAACCGTCACAGTACTGTAAAATATGAATTATTGTTATACAGTGTTATAAAAAAATGCCGCTATAATAATGTGCGCACTTCCGTTCAGCCGCGTATCCGATCTAGACTTTACCCTGGAATTGCTCATATAATTTATTTAATTTTGTGACATTCTAGTTATTTTCTTAATTTTTTATGACAACTTTCTTACAAAAAAATGGAAGCCATGTTTAAGAGATTTAAAATAAACAGCAGCATAGTGTAGCGTAGGGTTGTCACGATACTGGAATTGATACCAATCGATACTGGAATTTAAAAAATGTCCATTTCCCGCTAACATTCGGGAATGACAATAAAGCTCAACTTGAATGTTATCTAAACGTTGTTTTCACTCATTTCAGCACAATGGATAAGGGCCACACGGTTAAGCTCTTCGTAGGGAATCTGGCCCTGGACACCACACAAGAAGAACTTTCTGCCATTTTTGAGTCGTACGGACAGGTGGTGAGCTGCAGCGTGTTGCGGCAGTTCGCTTTCGTGCACCTGCAGGGAGAGGGAGCTGCTGAGCGGGCCATCCGGGAGCTCAATGGCCGCGAGTTTAAAGGCCGTAACCTGGTGGTGGAGGAGTCCCGAGGACGCCCACTCCACTCAACCAAGGTGTTTGTGGGTAATCTGAGCAGCATGTGCACCACAGAAGACCTCCAGGAGCTGTTTCAGACCTTTGGAAAAGTTTTGGAGTGTGATAAAGTGAAAGGTACGAGAGTATCAGGTAGTTTCTTGTACTACTCTACATTTATCTACAATCTTAATAAAGCACAATATATCGTATTAGCATCGATATCGCAATGTGATCATTTGTCAACTGTCGCATCGCAATATATTATGCATTGTTGAGTCTGGATTATTTATCAATTGCATGCATTTTTGAGGCCTGTTGACTAGTGGTGTAACGGATCACAAATCTGCAGTTCGGATCACACTACGGTTTTTTAGTCACGGATCGGACCATTTTTCGGATCAGCAAAAAAGTGAGGAGACAAATGTCATTTGCTTTCTATTTCTATAAAAAATATTACTGCAAAAAACATTGCTTTTAACAAACAGAACTTAGAACCTGTAATGTTAATAACAATAACAAGAAAGAACCAGCTGAAGAAAGAAAAGTATTCAATATGAAATATGATCTTTGCTTCTGTTGCTGATAATGCTAAATATAGAAATCTAACATCTTGTACAACAGATCATATTTATCTTCAATTAATGATTCCACAATTCACACATAAAACTTCATGTTTCATTATAGGTGTATTATTTTTGAAAAACCTATTCAGTGACATTATTTTGACGGTTGTGTGTCGCCATCTGCTGGTTACACAATGTAATTGCTTTCACCACCGTCAAAAATTCACCAGCGTCATGTTTCATTTAACAGTGATTTTGGGGTTGGACGAAAGTGAAGAGGGTTGGGGAGTCGCAGAAGAAAGTGAAAGTGAACAGCGGACGGGTAGGAGAGCGGTTGCAGAGGGGGATCGGTAAAATGAGGTGCCGGATCAGATTTCAGAGGTGCCGGATCCGGTGTGTTCCGGCACAACTTTTCCCGTCATCATTTTATCTTACAGGGAAGCCAAAATGCTTTCATGCACGCGATTTGAATGACGCAGGAGGCGATCTCTCTGCAATGGTTATAAATGTTGGATTAACCGACAAGTTCAAAATAAATTATTAATTTGCAGGTCACGTGCACTCTGAACTGTGAGTTGTGATCCGTACAGATCACGGATCAACAGTGATCCGTTTCACCCCTACTGTTGACTGTATCATGATTTTGTAAGCATTCAGGCATAAGAAATTGTATCATTTGTAACTTTAATAATGATGAGTTTTATTGAATTATTAGTATTTTTATTTTTCAGTTACTGCACCTGAATACTGTTAGACTCTGAAAAATGATAAAACACAGTTTATTGCGATTGTATCATTTTCTTTATTGTATTTATTATATGCTTGTAGATTGTTTATTTGATTTTATGCAGATACGCTCCCCAACAGGATCATCCCAATCAATCTAAAATGCTAAATTCTTTCCAATTAGGCATCTGGTGGAATTGTATTCACACTAGTGTTGTCATAATACTGGAATTCGGTTCCAGTCGGTACTGGATTTTTTAACAGGTCCATTTCCTGCTAACATTTGAGCGCGTTCTTAAACAGCGCTGATATGCCATTGTGTTCACGGGCTCAACAGAAATGACTGTGATTGGCCGTAAAGGTCATCAGTTCACCAAGCTCACCGCTGTTTACTGAGAGTAAACACAGATACAGGGACTCTGGAGCTTTTTAAATCCACAAAGATCAACTGGTCTGTTTATGAGCTAACATACAAGTGATCCGCTAATGAATCAACTGATATTCGCGGCCAGGGTTTCTAAATCTACTAAAATGTCCGGTATTTGGTTTTGTTTTCTTTTTCTAAGCTGCTGTCAATTTTATGCGCACAACCGTAAAAGACGTTAAATAATGAATTCTTTAATCTAAACGACTCAGAAAAACTGTTCTAAGTACTCGGAGAGGACGAAACTACATCTAAATTGGCTGCAGAATATTTGTACACCATTAGAAATGGGTAATCAACTCATTTGCTTTATTTAAATCTACACTTTTTATTCTTGTAATTATTAAAATTTTTAGAGATTGTTTTTATTCATTTTTTTCTGTCCTTTATTTCTCAGTTGCTGTATATTTTATTATTTTGATGATGTTAATATATTGCATATTTTATACATGGGCGACGCAGTGGCGCAGTAGGTAGTGCTGTCGCCTCACAGCAAAAAGGTCGCTGGTTCAAGCCTCGGCTGGGTATGGATATTTCCCAGAGATGGGTTGCAGCTGGAAGGGCATCCGCTGCGTGAAACGTGCTGGATAAGTTGACGGTTCATTCCGCTGTGGCGACCCCGGATTAATAAAGGGACTGAGCCAAAAAGAAAATGAATGAATTAATGTTTTATACATCTTAAATGCTTTGGAAATACTGTACAAAATGTCATGCCAATAAAACAACCTGAACTTGAATGAGAGTTAGAGAGAAGCAGATTTTACCTCTCAGTGGGTGCACATGGCTCTTCAAAAGCCTACAAGAGAAATAAGTTTTTCTTTTTTTTACTTTAACCCATTGAAAAGAAAAAGTTTAAAATAGATATAATGAAAATGGTGTTAAATATCAAATTATGTTTTGTTTGTCGTATACAGTTAACTATTTATGTCCTGTGGGTAAAAGGTGTGTTTCTATCCGGCTACCACCGCAAGTATATTTCAAACCTGTGGAAAGCACTGGCATGTGAACGCAATGGCAAATCAGCAGTCAGCAGCGCTCAATTGTTAGTGGAAAATGAGCGTTTTTACTAAATTTACAAAATTTCAGTACTGATTGGTACTGAATTCCAGTATTGTGACAACACTGCTTTGAACAAGACTAATTCTAAAAAAAAGTTAATGTAAATATTAAGTGTAAGGGAAATGTTAAGTACTGTAAAGACTTTCATCGCCCTACACATGCTAGGGTATGAATTTCAGGGGTGCTTGATTTAAAAATAATAATTCTTTAAAAAGTCCTTAAAGCACCTTTAATCAGCTGTTCATGAAAGCTAAGGAACCCTGAATAATAAAATAATAATAAAGAAACTTTTTTTTCCCCACAGGTTATGCCTTTGTACACATGGAGAACAAGGAAGATGCGCTACAGGCTATTGAAGCCTTGCACGGGACATCCTTCAAAGGACGACCGCTATCGGTGGAGCTCTCAAAAGTTCAGCCAAGCAAGCAGACTCCCACTGGGAAAATCCCATGTGTAAGTTGCGGCAAACAGGGTCACTATGCAGGTGAATGTCCAGCTGGTAAACCCACCCTGGAGCAGTACCAAAGCCAAGCAGCAGTGTTAGCTGCTGCTGCTGCTGCCGCCGCTGGCCTTCCACTGCAGGTGCAACAGAGCGTCCACAATTCAGTGTACAACACCTCTACCTTTGACCCCACCTATGCTGCTCTGACTGGACTTACAGCTGCCGGTGCACGGGCAGAAGGTGGAGCCGCCGTGGCGCCAGCAGTCTATGGAGCGCTAGCTAGTCAAGTGTACGGTTCGGCGGTTGCCAATCAGCTCTACGGTGGGTCAGTTGCGAATCAGGCGCTGAACAGTAGTGCAGCTGCAGCTGCGGCACAAGCATACGGCTCTGTTAACCCTGCGCTGTACGGGCAGATGACTAGTGGTGCGGTCGCAGCGGCTGCTGCTGCTGCAGCATATGGTCCACAGGTAGGTTTTCTGATAGTATCAGATTTTCTTGTTGCCATTAACTGCTAAAGATTAATCTGGCTTAATACCATATATTGTGATAAAAGCTTCAGCAATTTTCTTGCTGTGATTTCATGCTAAAGCTTTTATCGCGGTATCACCATATATTGAATTATTAAATACTGCAATATGTCTATCAACAGGTTTACGCACAAGCAATGGCAAATCCAGTTTTCCTAGCTGCAGCACCAAGTATGGAGGTACCGGCTGCCGCCGCTGCCGTTAACCCAGCGTATACGGTAGCACCGGCTCTCTACAGCGCAACCCCAGCTTACGGGGCTCTGGGAGCAGCTGACACAGCAGCTATCTTTGAGGCAGCAAGGGCGCACTACTTTGCACAAGGACAGCAAGTGCTTGCTGAACAGCAACAGGCCAGCTCAAAGTCTGGAGAGAGAGACCGGAGTCCTCTAAGAAGATCTGCGCCTCTGCTGCCAGACCCCATCATGAAACCATTTATATATCAGCGGGCCAAGCGCAGAGCCCTGTTGCCTACACCAGCAGGCCGCGAAGAAGCCGCCGCACAGGAGGATGACCCTGTAGCCAGGTGAGTCAACTGGAATAAAACACACACATGCTGCATCCCAATTTGCAAATAAAATTGTGTCCCAATTCATATAGTATGGTGAAATAAGTATTGCAAAGTTGGATGGTCTGGTATGATTTAGATTAGTCCATACTCTTAATGACTAATATTGGCCACAATTGAATGAAAGAACAATTCGATTAGAAATCCAAATTAGGCATTTCCCCATTGAACACAAAATATTTTATTTTAAGAAACATTTCAAATATTTTGGAACAGTAAACATGTCAGGGTAAATAATTAAAGTAATCTTTAGTTTATCTTCATTAGTTTGAAAGATTTCTTAACGAATTAAAAAAGTATCTCTGGATATTAATAGATTTTGATATGTGGTAGGGATGCACCTATACCACTTTTTTACTAACCGATACAAGTACGAGTATTTTCATTTGTGTACTCGCCGATACAGAGTACCGATACTTCATAGATTTGGTTTCAATGAAATTATTTGTTTTGTTTTTTGTTTGGTTTTTTTGCCTGTAGCAAGTTGCATAAAAACAAAAATCTTTAACAGAAGGCTGTTCCAAGCCAAAAATATACACACATTGTTGATAACCCTGCGAATCCAGACCTTATCTATTAACGATAAAGCATGGACATTTAAAGGATGAGTTATCCTTGCGCTGACATGCGTCTGTGACTTTACACATTACACAAAGTGTGTGCAGTGTACTTTACCTTATGGAGGCCCTCTCATTGCATATTGGCAGTTGGGGCCCTACCTTGCTCTAAATAGAGGAGTATTGCCATTGCAAATCAGCCCACAATGATTATATTGCTTATTAAATACAATCAATAAAACCGAAAAGTAAAGCCTGATTTCTTTTAGTTAACTATTCGAATAATTTTTTTTTGTCAACTAGCAGCTTGAAAAATGAAGAATTAAACTATCTTTAATAAAGGGACCAGTTATTCGCTCTGTGTGTCCATTGGGAGCGTTTAAAACATATTCTATTAATTTAGCAAACAGATTGAAGATTCTAGGAAACGACAGTGAGCAATAATTAGCCAAAAGTGAAAACACATTCTATTATAATTGCTTTAAAATATACATTCAGAACTCATATAAAAAAACAAAAACAAAAAAACAACAAACAATTAATATTAATACAAATATTGGTCCATAAATAATAAACTCAATAAGCAAATAATATAAATATGAAATATATTAATATAAAAACGTAAGAAAAGGGAAGCAACAAAAACTGGGTTAATGTTAATAACTAAACACAAACTTTATTATTTCCTTATTCAGTCTCCTTCCCTGTTCCTTATATTTAATATCCTTATATTAATTCAATTAGGACATAACTTTTATAAACATGTCCCAGGAAAAATATTACCAGTGTGCAAAATATGTCAGTGAAAGACACTTCAGTATTGCATTTCAGTAAAATGTGTTTTAGACTAAAACAACGGGTCTGTAAAACCAGGGAAAAATACTTCCTGTAAGTAGAGGACGTTTATTAATCTGTAATTGCCTATTTTCGATAAATGTGCTAGTAAATTATGTCTTTAACATCATCATTAGCACTTAAAAGTGATGCTAAAAATGATTTTGTGCTCGTCTCTTCTCGTCATCATTTTCCTCTCAGTTTTTCTACGCCTGAAGAATATCGTTAGTTTCGTTTCATTTTCACAGTCCAATTTCCTAAATAACTCAGGTCTATAATGGGTCAGGCAATGAAGCAAAAACCATGGCTGTGTCCGTGCATGGATTAGCGTTCTCCTAAGAGTGTCCTAGAGTGTCTCCTGTGTGTGAGTGCGTCTTTTATCACTGAAGCCGCTCTCTTCCAAAACCGAAAGTTGCTTGGTCTGTCTGGCAATATTTTGTCTTTTAATCGAATGGAAAGTTAATTTAGATGAGCCAATATTAAAAAAATAGCAGGTAGTCAGGTAGAACAACAAATCACATCCATGTAGAGAATTACTGTTGAGTGGTATCGGTGTGTGGTATCGGCCTTTCATGTACAATGAGTACGAGTACTTTAACCAATTATCTACCCGATACTGGTATCGGTGCATGCCTAATGTGAGGGATCCTTTTCTGCTGGAGATACTGTTGCCTTAAACTAAATTAAGGGTGCTTTCACGCTAGTACATTTGGTCTGCACCCGGGTTCATTTGACATCAGAGTACGGTACGTTTAGCTAGTGTGAATGCTGTCTTCTGAACTCGGGTGCACACCCATGAACCGTACCCAAGTCCACCTGAAAGAGGTGGTCTGGGGTACAGTTCGTGCAAACTGGGTATGGTTTACTTCTGATATAAAACGCAGTCGTACTAAATAATGGAAGTGAACCACCAACTGTACAACAAACTTTAGTTTTCATAACGTTCAGACAACGTCCAGGCAATTGAACCAAGTGTGAAAGCACCCTCAATGATCATAAAAAAACAACAATGTACTTATACTGAATATCGTAGGTATAACAGAACATTTTTGTGGTTTTAAAACATTGACTTTTCCAAACTGGGCTAAACCTTGACACCGGTTTTAGTCCCATGCCTACTGCAAACATGGGGGAAAAAGTGTTAAACGACAGACCTGGCTTTAGTATAAATGTTTGATGATTCTTTCATAACATATTTATTTCATGTTTTTGTGTTGTCTGCTACAACCTGATCTTTTATAAAGAAGTGTTTGGTCATTTAATTCTGAATAAATAATTATGCAAATGCATGAGGAGATTTCTCTGCAAGAAATACCCATGAATGACAAGATTAACCTTTTGCTCCAATATGTTAGGACATTAAATATGAGAAAAAATGTGGATGAAATGATTGACAAGGCACATAAGTAAGCAAAATAACAATGCATTAGGGGGCCGATCACACCAAACATGCTTTTTGTGTTGAGAGCAGTGCTGGAAGTGTACTGAAAAATCATACTCAAGTAAAAGTACCATTACTTGCCTAAAAAAATGTAGAGCAAGTAAAACAAAATGTAATGTCATTGGGGTACAACTTCAATCTGATGTCATGCTGACGTCTTGTGCCTGCTGGGTGTTTAAGGCTATTTCAGTCATCATACAGTAAACATCTATCATCTTCTCATCAGTGACATGCATTTAAACTCTGGGTCATTGTGTGTAAAGATTTTGGACATCTTCTTGGACACTTTTAATGCTTCCAAACATTTTGCTTCATTTATAAATCGCCCATGTCTTGAGAGAGTTCATTATGATGCGATTTACCTTCTGTGTGTGATTTGATTGGACAGAAATCACATGACTGATTTTTCTATTCTCCATAGACAAGAGAAAATAAAGTAGTGACTGCAGGTTGAAGGAAAGTAGAGGAGTACAAGCTAATATTGCACAAAAAATTAAGTAAAAAGTAAAAGTACACATTTTTAAAACTACTTAGTAAATTACAATGACTACGGTGACTTTTAAAGATGGAGGAGAGACTAGTGGTCGCTGTTTCAAGTTATCCAGAGCTGTATTACTTTACAAATCTTGAATATCACAATTAGGGCTGCCCGACAACAGAAAAAATGATAATCACAATTATTCTGCTCAAAACGTTCATCACGGTTAATAATGATTATTATATATGCAGGGAGTGCAGAATTATTAGGCAAGTTGTATTTTTGAGGATTAATGTTACTATTGAACAACAACCATGTTCTCAATGAACCCAAAAAAACTCATTAATATCAAAGCTGAATATTTTTGGAAGTAATTTTTAGTTTGTTTTTAGTTTGAGCTCTTTTAGGAGGATATCTGTGTGTGCAGGTGACTATTACTGTGCATAATTATTAGGCAACTTAACAAAAAAACAAATATATACCCATTTCAATGATTTATTTTCACCAGTGAAACCAATATAACATCTCAACAATCACAAATATACATTTCTGACATTCAAAAACAAAACAAAAACAAATCAGTGACCAATATAGCCACCTTTCTTTGCAAGGACACTCAAAAGCCTGCCATCCATGGATTCTGTCAGTGTTTTGATCTGTTCACCATCAACATTGCGTGCAGCAGCAACCACAGCCTCCCAGACACTGTTCAGAGAGGTGTACTGTTTTCCCTCCTTGTAAATCTCACATTTGATGATGGACCACAGGTTCTCTATGGGGTTCAGATCAGGTGAACAAGGAGGCCATGTCATTAGTTTTTCTTCTTTTAGACCCTTTCTTGCCAGCCACGCTGTGGAGTACTTAGACCCGTGTGATGGAGCATTGTCCTGCATGAAAATCATGTTTTTCTTGAAGGATGCAGACTTCTTCCTGTACCACTGCTTGAAGAAAGTGTCTTCCAGAAACTGGCAGTAGGACTGGGAGTTGAGCTTGACTTCATCCTAAACCCCAAAAGGCCCCACAAGCTCATCTTTGATGATACCAGCCCAAACCAGTACTCCACCTCCACCTTGCTGGCGTCTGAGTCGGACTGGAGCTCTCTGCCCTTTACCGATCCAGCCACGGGCCCATCCATCTGGCCCATCAAGACTCACTCTCATTTCATCAGTCCATAAAACCTTAGAAAAATCAGTCTTGAGATATTTCTTGTCCCAGTCTTGACGTTTCAGCTTGTGTGTCTTGTTCAGTGGTGGTCGTTTTTCAGCCTTTCTTACCTTGGCCATGTCTCTGAGTATTGCACACCTTGTGCTTTTGGGCACTCCAGTGATGTTGCAGCTCTGAAATATGGCAAAACTGGTGGCAAGTGGCATCTTGGCAGCTGCACGCTTGACTTTACTCAGTTCAGGGGCAGTTATTTTGCGCCTTGGTTTTTCCACACGTTTCTTGCGACCCTGTTGACTATTTTGAATGAAACGCTTGATTGTTCGATGATCACGCTTCAGAAGCTTGGCAATTTTAAGAGTGCTGCATCCCTCTGCAAGATATCTCACTATTTTTGACTTTTCGGAGCCTATCAAGTCCTGCTTTTGACCCATTTTGCCAAAGGAAAGGAAGTTGCCTAATAATTATGCACACCTGATATAGGGTGTTGATGTCATTAGACCACACCCCTTCTCATTACAGAGGTGCACATCACCTAATATGCTTAATTGGTAGTAGGCTTTCGAGCCTATACAGCTTGGAGTAAGACAACATGCATAAAGAGGATGATGTGGTCAAAATACTCATTTGCCTAATAATTCTGCACTCCCTGTATGTGTGTATGTATATATATTTGTATATATTGTAGTAAATTTTGTAATAAAAAAGTTATAAACTTGGATTTTGATTAGATACTTAGATTAAGAATTGGATACTTGTTATATAAATCAAATTTTGATTCCTCTTGTCCAATCCCTGCACCTTTTTTTTCATTCGCTACTTTGCCGGGAACTTCTGCGCTGGCGAGCACCTTCAATAATAATCTAAGCATTTGTTTAGAGATGGACCGCAAGATGTGCTCAAAAGTGTGGCTACATGTGGTGAAGAACTATGGCAAAGCTAAGTGTAATTATTGTAATAAACTAATAAGTTATAAAGCAAGGTGTTGCGACCAACATGCGTCTGCGGTTGGTTCACATACTTCACAAACATCAAATTTAAAAGAATGGCGTGTCAGATTCATTGTCTATCCCCGGTGCAACCAACAAGAGTTGTGCATTTTAGTTGAACTGTTTGAGCGTGCTTAGCAGTTTATTGTTCATTTTTATTAAAATATCTTAAGGTAAAACTGAACAGCGCATTCTCTCCGCTTCGGCAGGGATGATTGTGGGGTTTTTTTTGCACCCGCACGCGATCAATTCCTGATCTTTTGCATAATGTTTTTAATCAAAAGACACAATTTAATTACTTTCAATGTGCTCAAATATTTGTCAAACGAATTTTATATTAAAAAAGCATATATACAAATTAAAACTAAAACAGAATAAAGTGCATGGTCTAACTGGAAATTAGTTATCTATTTCATTATTTAATGCACAAAATAGGCTAGTCTTTTTATAAAGTGAGTGTAATTGATCTGAAACTTTTTGTTACATTTTATTTTTCTTGTAAAAAAAGTTGCATCAGATTGATGAAAACGTGAACAGGGCCAAAATAACGTTTTTTTTTTCTTCTCATTGAAACTATTAGATACAGTGTCTTCATGACTAGCAAACGCGTCAAAAAAAACTGCTGAATCTCCGTGAATATTTGGTTAATCTAGAAAACAAATGTTGTTTGTTTTAGTGATGTTAGTAGTGCATAGAAAAATGCAAAGCAGAATTCTCCTGAGCTCATTATCCCGCTGAAGACAGCCACTTTGTGATGGATTTTAAGGTGGTTAATGAGGTTTTCTGTGTTAGGTTTTCTGTGTTCTGTGTTAGCAAAGGCTACCTGATCAGTTTTACATTCCTCGAAAAAAAACACTTGCAATCTAGACACAGCCACCTCATGCCCGTGATGCAGTATAATCCGTAAACTCCACCCATTAAAATAACGGCTTGATCTTTATACTGTAAAATTTCGACGATACTTATTCATTGATCGTGGGCCACAAATATTGTTATCCTGAAAATACGATTAATCATGCAGCCCTAATCACAATATTATTAAATATTGCAATTATAACAATATCAGCAACACTCACGCACAATCCGCCGCTAATTCAGTCATGGCCTAGCGACATAAAAAAGCGCACACACTGCCTTTTTTGTTGATAAGTGTGGTGCGCTTTTTTATGTCGCTAGACAATGACTGAATCAGCAGCGTATTGTGTGCGAGTGTTGCTGATATTGTTATCGCCTCGCATTTTTGGAACGTAAAAGCGTTTTGGGTGTGATCGAGTTTGTTTCAAAGCTTGCAAACTCTTGTTCTATGCTCAACTATATGCATTGTGTTTCACAATAGAAGTACATACTTTTATGATGTAGTACAAGTAGGCAAATTGGGATGCAGCAACAATAAATGATTACATCAAAATTACAAATGCTGGATGTGGTGGTACCAATTTACAGTGGTGATGTGATGTGTGTATGTGTGTTTGTTTGTGCGTGTAAATGTGTTTCTTTCCCTGTCTAATGGTGTATACATGCGTCTGTACGTGCATGTCTATGTGATTTCTGTCTCTTTCCCTGTCTGCGTGGATGTGCATGTGTGTTTTCCTCTCCCGTTTCCCCCAGATACTATGCGGAGTACTACCAGCAGTACCAGCAGCTGCAGCAGTATCCTCAGTACCAGTATGCGTACCCGTCTCACAGCGCACTCGCGGCCATGTCCGCGCTGCAGTCTCTGCCCGGTGTGTCCGCTCAGCAGGTGGCGACGCTCGACTCGCTCAGGCCAGTGCTGCCCGCCGCCCCCGTGCCTGCCGCTGCCGCCATCGCCATGGCAACACCCCGCGTGTATGAGCCACCGCCGATTCCGCCGTCGCACAAGGAGCCCCTCCTCCGCCGCCCCGAACTCGCCCTACACACCCCTGAAACACCCTTCCGATAGTGTGCTCCACGTCCTCTCTGCCTCTCCTTTCCTTGTGCTGCAAGTGTGTGTGCGTGTGTGTGTGTGTCAGAAAGAATCCACAGGTGTTTGTTTATGACGTGTGTGTGTGTGTGCTTGGGTTTAAGACGGTGGCCGTGTCGGTTTTTAACTACAGACTGGAGTCTCTAACCTTGGTTCTGATCTCACACACACACCCAGCGCAGTCAGTCGGGGCTGAAAAGGGAAACTGCATGCTCTCATTCCTGCACACTTAACCAACATAGTAACACATCGTCTGTTTTAAAGAAACCTTCAATCTATCGCCAGTTAGTTTTGAAGGCGAGGGGGGGGGGGGGGGGGGGGGGGTTAGGCAACTAGCCATGATGAGGCTTTGTAACTTTTTATATTCCTAAGTGTTTGTAGTCTATATAATGAATACTGGACTTGATATTTTTTATTAAATACTGCTCGATGATAGAGTTCTATAAACTTAACCAGTTTACACGTTATTTTAGTTACGATTTCAGAAACATAAGTTGAATGTATGTTTACTCCAAAGGTGTGTGAAGTGTAGGACCAGGGTTGGACAGTATTTTTACATGTCTTTTGTGTGTGTTTTTTGTTTTTCTCTGGGACTGTGGTGTAGCGTGTATGCTTTCCATTGGTTGTCCTGACAGGAGCGCACAAGTGTACAGGTGCACAGGGAAGCAACCTCGATCCACACGCACATGCATACACATCCCTCACACGTCAGATGGGAGAAACTTTAGTGATGACCTCTAACCCCACCCTTCATCCCTGTCCACCCATCCTGAAAGCTGAAAGACACTGTGACTCTCTCCCCTCCTACTTTAATGTAGCTACTTCCATAGATATGGTGATTATTTGGGAAACAACCAAGCAGAGGAAGGTGTAGCTAGTCAGCTTTTGCTGGGATATCTGTCTTAGGGGAGCGTCCTCATGCTCGCCAACTTAACTGCCATGATGCATTGTAGAATCTGTTTTTTTTTAACATGTCTTTTTATTAATGCTATCATGTTTTTATAAACCATGACAAGGGACTCAAGTATCCATAGAGACGTACTTCTTTTAATTTTTTACTTTTGTTTACACCTGCAAGAGGGACAACATGTTCTTTCTTGTGGCTTTTTCCACAGTGATTGTTTATAGCCAAAATTCTCTTTTTTTTATATCTAGAAAAACAGCCAAAATCATGAGTGGCCTACGATTCTTATGCCTTAGTAGTGAAATGTATTAAAGTTTTGCTCTATTTTACTTGTAGTCTTACAATGTGAAACTGGAATTAAGGCTACAGGAAAGTGCTGTATATTATGTGGTGCTGTGAATTGGGATTAAATGAATTGGGAGATTCCTATCAGTTTCTTTCAGTCTTCCTGCTCATTTCGCTGCTGCAACTCCATAGATGACCCTCACTGCATTTCTCTCCATCTCTCTTTGCATCTGCCTCTCATTTAGTGACAGTATTTCATCCGTTTATCATCGTGCCCCTGTTCGCACATACGTGCTGAGGATGCCAGTGTGTGAATGTGATCTTTAGAAAATGTTTTGCATCGACATTCATGTCTGTAGTTTCTATCGCAGTAACTTTTATTGCCGCAAGTGTTCTCGAACGAGAAGACTTAAAGATCTGTACACGATCTTTACCAACTATAACAAGCCTTCAAATAAAGAGCCTGCCTGATTATTTTAAAAAGGAAACTCAAGAGCTTTTGCTTGGAGCTTTTAGCTGTTCTTGCCTTCTGAATGTTTCATGATTGTTTTTCCTTTGTGAAACGACCAGAATCGGAGCCCTGAAAAGAAGCTAAAGGACTAGAGACTGATCCCAATCTCACCCCTGTCTCTATGGATGGGGTAAGTCTGGGGGCAACCCCACTCTATCCCCCTCCCCCAGCTGCACACATCATACCAAACCCCTTCCCCGGGAGCAGCAAAACCTTCAACCCAGCTTTTGGTACTTTCTTTTTTTTTAACCACCCACATAGTCCCTATGCAACTTCTTTAACAGGTACAATGGCTATTCCTTCACATGCTTCTATGATGCAAGCATATTGACAAAAGTTTATGTATTAGCCTCGGGGGCATATTCTGATATTTGTAAATGATACAAATGTAAATTCAAGTTATCTCCCAAAAGGCTTCGCTGGCTTTTGCTTCCATTGTGCATGTTTCTTTTATTTTTTCCACCCCTAAAACGAACATACTTTTCTGATGTGACTGTTCCAACTGAACTAGGTCCCTATGGAACTGTGGAGACCGTACGCAGTGCTGGTTTGGGGGGAAGAAAGTTAGCGTCGCTCAATGCACAAGAAGCTCTCTCTCACTCCATTCAGGTAAACGCACTGTGCCTCGCCCCCTTTCTACCTGTCGTCCTCCCTGATAGCGTTTGCGCCTGACCGTGTATCCGCTCTATTTCTCCTCACCACAACCCTACCCCTCTTGTAGATTTCTCTCTTCTCGTCACAATTGCCAATGGGGTTCTCTAAAACACCAGTGTTATGCTTTTATCTGTCAAAAAGGGGGGCGGCGGGGGTGACTGTTTACTGCTACTGTTGTTAGTGTTTTTGGTAATGGGTGGGTGCTTGGTGCTGTGATAACCGATCTGTTGGTTTAGCTTTTGAAGAGGATGTGGTGATCATGTGTGCCAATGCAGATGAGTGAGTGGCATTGTTGTGGTTGGTCGGTGACTGAAGGAGCACTTTAAATGAACGCTAATTTTACAACTCACCTAGAGTTAGAGTTTTGTAATTTTAAAATCTATTCACTTATAGTTAAGGTTAGCATAAATCATTGAATTGGACTATTAGTATCTCGTTTAAAAATGACCAAAGAGTTTAGATGGTTTTATTTAAAGATTGACTCTTCTGTAGTTACGTTGCATACTAAAGTAGCCGAATTTCAGGTGCAGGATAATAAAATGGCTTCTGATAATAAAATGGCTTCCAGTATCTGTAGTTTCAGGTGCTGCACATCTTGTATCTTCACACCATACACAACAAAGTTAGTGGGGCTATTCTTCATCAATGGAAACCTCAAGGCCACTGGATATTTGAAATTGCTACATGATGATGTCCCTCTTTATGCACTGAAGCTGGCACGTTCCCTGAGTTTTTCCAGCAGGATGGTGCATTATGGGTGTCAGGTCAGAGCATTCCTAGATGAACAGTTTCCTGAAAAGTCATTGTGGGCCAGCTGAATAGCCCCCAAGGTCTCCCGATCTGACCCCCTTAGACTTTTATCTTTGGGGTCATCTAAAGGCAATTGTCTGTGGTGTGAAGATACATGATGTGCAGCACCTGAAACTATGGATACTGGAATCCTGTGCTGGCATTTCTCCTACGGTGTTGCTATTAGTGTGTGAAGAGTGGGAGAGGAGGGTTGCATTGACAACCCAACACAATGGGCAGCACATTGAACACATTTTATAAGTGGTCAGAAACTTGTAAATAACCCATGAAAGAATAAAGTTACGTTAAAACCAAGCACACTGTTGTTTTTCTTGTGAAATTCCCAATAAGTTTGATGTGTCACATGACTCTCTTCCTATTGAAAAAACAAAAGTTGGATCCAAGATGGCCGACTTCAAAATGGCCACCATGGTCACCACCCATCTAGAAAAGTTTGCCTCCTCACATATACTAATGTGCCACAAACAGGACATTAATATCACCAACCATTCCCATTTTACTAAGGTGTATCCATATAAATGGCCCACCCTGTACAGAAAAGTTCATTGATCATTACGCCAGGATGAGAGTATAGTTCCTAGAAATATATCGGCCTAGAAAATAACAAGTTTTCATTTTCAGTTGCTCCTTTCCTTAGTACATGACATAACAACAAAACTACGGAAAAGTTTCAGTTTTGAATAGAAAAATTACCAAAACTCTTTAGTCATTTAAGCGAAATGCTAATGGTCTAATTCGACTCGATGATCTAAGCTAAAAGTGCTCCCGCAAGACAAAAAACTGCTGAATGGGTTAAAAATAGTAAAAGTGGAAGGATTAACTCTATGGGAGTTGTAAAATGAGCCTATTTTTAAGTGTAGTGTTCCTTTAAATGAATGTCAAAAGTTAGTAAGACTGGCTGTTATAAGGTGAGTGATTGTGAGTCAAGGACTTGACAGATATGGACCTTCCTTGAGGGTTCCTCCAGTACCGCCGACCTCACCTGGCCCCCCTTCCATGTGCCTTTTTGTTTGTTTATTTGATTTAACCCCTTCCCCCAGGCTTCTTCGAGTCTACTCGCCGTTAACGCCCAGCTCACCGCCGCCCTCGTCGCATCCCCAGTGCTAGTTGTTCAGTGTTAACCACTGCTTGAACGCATCCCTAAAAGCTCTGCGTCTGAACCCAAGACACTACTAGCCAAAAATTATTCGTAAGACTCTCATTTGGACTCAGTGACACAAGCTATTTATTTTTGAGGTCAGTGCTTCACACACTAATCAACCACAAGCAAATTGTTATTTTTAGAAACGTTCTCATTTCCTAGATTGAGTTTCACGATAAACTTTAAAGTATACAATAAGCAATATAGTCATTGTTCACCAAAATGTTTTTGTGCGACTGATTAGATTCAGGGGCATGGATTAAACTAAAGGGTGCTACCTGTTCAAATGAGAGTCTGATATGATGTTTGTGTTTGAAATGGTAAATGTAGGATAAGTAGGAGGCACAGATTAAGTTGGCTTACCCGGTTAGATTACATATGGTGTTTCCCAAGCCTGTACCTGGAGGCACACCAACAGTACACATTTTGTATGTCTCCCTTATCTGACCAATTCACTTCAAGTTTCAGAGTCTTGTCAGTTGTTCTGTTGAGTTGATTTAAATGTGTTTGATTAGGAAGAGATTGAAAATGGGTATGTCTCAATCAACTACCAAAGTCATGGATTAGTAGATTGTGTACATTAATAAGGGCTCTGGTAACACCACTGATGAGCCTGGTTTACTACATATTGGAACACTGAGTGTAACTTAAGAACGTCCTTCATGTACATTGTAAAATAACTATATGAAAAATATTAGTTCTGCTGTTGTTTATAAACTCCTTTTTAATATACATCAGTTTTTTTTAAGTACATTATAGCTAAATAGTTTGATTTTCACTAATGGTCAACATTTCAACCATTAAACAATTATAAATGTTTGCTAGATTGTTCTTAACCTGTCTAGCTGTTTGTAATGTTAAATCTTGATAATTAAATTTTATGGTGCATTGCGGGACTTTTTAGGAATGTTTCAGTGCACTGGAGAAATTTAGCAATTGAGAAAGCACTTAAAATTGCTGACTCCCCGATCAGTGCCCTGACTAGGTTTAAATATTAAGACGCACCCAATGTGTAGTGTTGGTGTGCCTCCAGGAACAGTGTTGGGAAACACTGCTGTAGAGAAATGTACTGTTAAACAAATGGCTTCAACTGTGGGGGGAAAAACACCTAAGGGATGCTAACGGGACCTCTCCTCCAGAGGGCGCATTTAGTGAAGTGTGGTTTATCTCAGTAGAAGGTGCTGTTGTTCATGACTTTACATCCACATATGATGACAGTTTTTCTTAACCAAAACATGCATACACATATTACGTCTTCACATGCATCGTCACACACATCTACATTGTTGTGGATAGAAACAAGTCTGTAGTCTTGTTAACTTGTAGAAATAAATGAAGACTAAATTTGAGATCTTATTCTGGAGAAAGAGAAAACTGTGCATTACCTGAAATAAGATACCCGTTATTCAGAGATGATCCTCCCCTTGTCAGTGGTATGAAGATCTTTGACATGCAGGTATTTGTGGTTGACATTTCTGTGATGCCTGTGGTGATGATGATGACAGTGGTCAGTGGCAGATATCAGAGGTGTTTGAGAGCAACCTTCCATTCAGGGTATCAGTTCTGTTATATTTAAACAAATCCCTCACCACTTTCAGCCTGCTTTTCCCAAGTCCCTTTGTCTAGATGATATGCTCCACATTTCCATGGATAACAGAATGTCCTCCTTGACTAATTTTCTGCCTTGATATTGTCACCCCTCTCAGACAATAACTCAACTTCTAGTGTTAGAAAGCTCCAGCATTTTCTTTTGTTTTTCCCAGAGTAAAAAGAAAACTCCAGTACCTTTGCAAATAAAAGTGCATAGTTTTATCACTGATTAATGAATTAAGAATAATTTCCATTGCAGGTGATAGGATATGAGCTGGTCGTAATGCTTTTTATCACCTTCTGAGTATATGCATGCTTTGTTAATGTGTGTGTATATTTGCAAAACCTTGCAACTGGTAAAGTGTACTCTCCTACACCAGCTTCTGCATGAACACTGTTTGGCATCGCATGCTTACTGCAATAAACCAATACAACAACAGTATATGCCATGTTGTAGTCATTTACTTAGTCATAGTTTTAAAATATTTTTTTTAAGTTAATGACTGCTTATTAAAGTGTTTTTGTGTTGTTTTCTTTTTCCATAAGACATTTTTTTGTGATTTGGCAATTACAGACTTTTTAACTTTTATTTAAAGGTACATTTACACTCACCAGCCACTTACCCAGTACCAGGTTGGACCCCCTTTTGCCTTCAGATTCAACAAGGACTGCAAATAGTCCTTAGAGATTTTGATCCATATTGACATTATAGCATTATGCAGTTGCTGCAGATTTGTCGGCTGCACATCCATGATGCAAATCTCTCATTCCACCACATCCCAAAGGTGCTCTATTGAATTGAGTTCTGGTGACTGGAGGCCATTTGAGTACAGTGAACTCATTGTCATGTTCAAGAAACCAGTCTGAGATGGTTCGCGCTTTATGACATGGTGCGTTGTCCTGCTGGAAGTAGTCGTCAGAAGATGACTACACTGTGGTCATAAGGGGATGAACATGGTCAGCAACAATATTCAGCTAGGCTGTGGCATTAACACAAAGCTCAATTGGTACTAATGAGCCCAAAGTGTGCCAAGAAAATATCCCCCACACCATTTCACCCCCACTACCAGCCTGAACCATTGATACAAGGCAGGATGGATCCATGCTTTCATGTTGTTGACACCAAATTCTGACCCGACCATCTGAATGTCACAGCAGAAATCGAGACTCATTAGACCAGGCAACGTTTTTCCAATCTTCTAATGTCCACTTTTGGTGAGCCTGTGTGAATTATACCCTCAGTTTCCTGTTCTTAGCTGACAGGAGTGTCATCCGGTGTGGTCTTCTGCTGCTGTAGCCCATCCGCCTCAAGGTTGGACGTGGTGTGCATTTAGAGATGCTCTTCTGCATACCTTGGTTGTAACGAGCGGTTATTTGACTTACTGTTGCCTTTCTATCAGCTACAAATAGTCTGGCCATGGTCCTCTGACCTCTGGCATCAACAAGGCATTTGTGCTCACAGAACTGCCCTCACTGGATATCTTCTCTTTTTCAGATCGTTCTCTGTAAACCCTAGAGATGGTTGTGCGTGAAAATCCCAGTAAATCAGCAGTTTTTGAAATACTCAGACAACTCCAGTCTGGCACCAACAACCATGCCACATTCTAAGTCACTTAAATGACCTTTCTTCCCTGTTCTTATGCTCGGTTTGAACTGCAGCAGATCGCCTTGACCATGCCTACGTGCCTAAATGCATTGAGTTGCTGCCAAGTGATTGGCTGATTAGAAATTTGCGTTAACGAGCATTTAAACAGGTGTACCTAATAAAGTGGCCGGTGAGTGTATATGACAGTGGCAACTACAAACTTGCATCTTGGCCATTAGTCAATATTTTGAGGGCTGGAAAATAAAAACCTCAAGGATTTTAAGAATATTATCATTATATTCTCTGCGTAACCTTTACCATTGTCAGATTGTGAAAACCGATGTTGTGGGTGAACATTTTATACAATCAGTAAATAGACCTGCAAATACTAAACATGCAAAACAACAATTTTCATGCATTGGGGGTTTCACGCATTTTTGACAATTATCATGTTGAGTAAAATAGTAAAAAAAAAAAGTAACCAATTACTCATTACAACATTAAAATTGTATTTTAATTACTTTTCTAATTACTGAGACTGAAAAGAAATTACGCAAGTAATTGTAATTACTTGACTCATTAATAAACTCCCTATAAATCTCAACATATCATAAAACTTACTCTTAATTGTTTAAATTTGACTCAAATATAGCTTTATAAATTTTTTTAATGCTAAACGTATGTATCAAAAAACAATGTTTCAATGTAATGACACCACATTTCAAACATACTATGTATTGTCATAAATTTCTTAATGCATTTTTTTCTTATTTGTCAATTGTCAGCCAAATCTTACCTTCTTTAAGGTTGTGTCATGCAAAATATCTGAACAAAATATTTACAATGTACTTTACTCCATTGCTCTGTATTTTATATATTGTCATGAACTAATTTGTCCACATTTGAAACTGCAGAATGTACCCTTTATTAGTTGAAAAAAAAAATCTGCAAAATATATTTGCATTGCAAAAAAAACAGATGTTAAATTTACCATATTGAAGGCAAGTACATAAGTAACTAATTAAATTAGCAAAGTAATTCCTTACATAACTTTTGTGACCAGATAAGTAAATGAATTACAGTGACTAATTACTTTATAACGAATTACACCCAACACTGATTTTAAGACAAATCATTGTTGCGGCGTCATTCTGAGGGATAAATTATCATCTATAAACATTAATGAAAATTTTAGTACAGAATAGTAATGTGTCCTAAATATAGTAAAGCAAGTTTGTGTGTAGTAAGCAATAATTGTATAACAATTTATTATTTATTAAGGGCGAGACGGTTAACAGGCCTGGGATCTGCTTGTGCATCTATTTTCAGTCTACAGCAGTAATTTGTATGTCGTTTAAACTGTCCCAAGAACTGCTGCTTGGGTAAATAGACATAAACTACTGCCAAGGACAACAGGTGTTCTTATAAAGCGGAGGGCACCAGTAGGCGTGTGTGAGGTCTTTCCCTGCCCTTCACTAAAAAAGCCTCCGGTAATTGGTCCCAGTGCACAGTGTATCCCGCCTCTCACAGCTTTTGGGCAGCACAACCTGACACCCCCATGACTAGTACTCTTATTTATTGGGGTGCAGTCACGTGTGCTACTTTTGACCAGGATAGGAGCACTGGGCAGCAGAAGTTCTGCTCGCACCTCCACACCGGCACCTCAGACAAGTGGAGTCTGGCCTCTTCCTCCGCGGTCAACAGGATTTAGAGCTGTAAAGCGCACATTACTTCTAATAATAAGGGTTAGAGGGATAGGTGTAAAAAGATGACGGCTGTTGTCGAGACACAGATGCAGTATAACAACACCTACATGATGTCTACTACGCAAGACTACATGATTCAGGAGGATGATTGGGACAGGGACCTTCTGCTGGATCCTGCCTGGGAGAAACAGCAGAGGAAGGTATGTTTATATCAATGTATTGAATATCTTTAAGGGTTTTGATGACATGATGATGTGTATATATTTTGTACATCTTTTCCAATCAACAGTGACTGGTAATAATTCCTATAAGGTTATTCTTTCTGAAAAGGTTTTTACACATTTTATGTTACTATATGCATTTAAAGTATCAAATTTTTTTTTCTTTTTTTGTGTAAATTGTAAAACTATTTTAATATTTTTTGGTACCATATTACATACGTTTACTAGTCTCTCCAGGACTTTGCAGGGACATTTGTTTTGTAATATATATTAGCAGCTTAACATGACTGATTTTAGGATGCCTTTTCTAGAGTTTTACAGCATTATTTAATTAAAATCTTGTGTCTTGCAAAAAATAGACAAAAATCTTTCTATTTTTGTTCATTCAACACGCAAATTCATCGAGGGACTGATTTACTATAAGAAAAGTAGCTTTTAGCTAAATGCTGCAGCCACTACATTAACATATAGGCTATTAACATTCATGTTCATGTTTTTCTTTTACTATATGAATATTTGTGTTGCCTGATTTAAACAAAAATGGCTAACATGCTACATGTAAAAGATTGTACCATCTATTCGGTCTGACAAGCAAGTTTACAGGTCGCGCAGCTGTTGGTTACATTCAGTTTTTCTCAGTGTTGTCTTACCACATCCCCGCCCTCCTCATTCAGTTTGTGGCTAATTTTATTCCGTCTTCATGTAATATATGAGCCTATAAAACCCTGACATTAATCTCAATAACGAACAAGGACGTCCGTTAGACAATCGTTACATTTCAAAACTTTGAAAATCGCCTCAGAAAAGCGCGCGTAATTTGCATTATGGAAACGTACTCTCTTAAAACTTACCTGTGCTTTAAATGATTTAATCAACGCTGTTTTATTCTAATAAAAAAACTGTCTTTGCTGTGTGAAGAAGTAAACAGAGAGGTTAGGCTAAGATGAAGAGTTTAAAGATCATCCGGCTGACAGAAATGACAGGTGACGTTAGTTAGAGCTCGTGCCACGCTTTGAGGTGACGTCAGCCAAGACGACTGATCTCTGCAAGCCGCAGATTTGTGGTCAAACTCAAAGACGTTTGTCGAGACAAAAATAGAAACTTTGAATTCATAAGCTACTTTTTATTTAGATTTTTAATTGTTTAAGAAAAATAAAAATGTTTTGTGGCAGCTGCTGGCTTAAGGACATGATTTTATTTATTTACATATCCACATGAAAACCACTGTAGTAATTTATACTGTAGTGTTTTTGAACTCATGGTGAAGAGAATTATACTGTATTTACATATATTATAGGCTAGACTACTAGTTATATATTATACTGCATTTAAACAGTTTACAACACTTTGTTAATGGTATAGTGTACTTTATTTAGTATAGAGAAATACTGTAGTATACTTTACTTTTTACTACAGTAAACTTTGAAGTAAAACTCTATCATTTTATTTAAAAAAAATAATTGGGTATTGGGTAATTTGTTTATGTAACTAACTGTGTTGTGTTGATATAATAACAGAACTACCACAGAAATTAATACTTATCACTTATTAATAATCTTAATACTTAGATTAGTCTTTACTGTAGTATGGTGAAAATATAAATAGTGTTTACTAATAATTACTACAGTATTTTTTCATGGTTACTTTTAAATGTCTTGAATATTGAGTAAAGCAGAAAAAAACATTTTCTTCAGATATCATAATTTAGAAAAGGCATTGCATGAACCATAAAGGTGTCGCACAAAGACTTGTGGGATGTTGGCTAGACCTGACAACGCTGAAAGACTTCAACAGATGGTGTGAGAGCAAGAGAAGTGCAAGGAGCGTTCATTTCAGTCTGTGAATAAACATGGCCTAAAAATACTCTTGAACCTTGCCGTCCCATCTCCCGTATTCCTCCCTCGTTCCCTCCATTCTTAAGACTGTCTTTTCTCAGCTCCTTTGCCTGTGCAGTTGCTCCTCTGTATTCGACAGCAAGCAAAAAACAGCACCATGTCAATTGTCACTATTTTAATAGCGCACATTTTCAAAGGTGTACATGGTGGTGTTCCATATCCAGCACCTCTTACCTCAGACTTTAGATATGTCGACACTTATTTTCAGCCTCTCAACTGGAAAAAAAAAGGTTTAAAAAGGAACTAGTCCACTTTTTCCATTTACTTTGTTTTTTAAAGGTGATATTTTATTTCATGTGCAAATAATAACATGCCCACTAGCGCCCTCTGGATGATTTGACTCATCTTTTGATATCATAATTATGCAATTTTGATTACATGATGCTTTTAAAAATATATATCCCTATAGAAACTCATATAACATTGGGTAAGTTACTTAAAAATAATAAATACATAATTATTTTTTTATTTAAATTATTTTTTTTCTAATTACTTTGTCTGAAAAGTAACTTAGTTACTCAGTAAGTAATTTAATTACTTGACTCAATACTAAAAATCCAGATAAATTCCACTGCAGACACTAGAAATTAAACTTGTAATTCTTTGGAAATTGTAGGCTAGTTGTTTAAGAAAATAAATGCTTAAATGTTATAAAATATGTGTCAAAACTCAAAATGTTTCAAAGTAATGACACCATATTTCATACATATGACCTGAATTTTCTAAAACATTTCATTGTTTCTTAAGTATGCGCAGTTGTCTCATAAAACCATCCTTTAGTTAATTAATACTATTAATAAATATTATATAATTTAATTATCATGCAAAATAGCCGAATAACAAAAAATATATAAGCCTATACAATTACTTTGAATTCAACTATTTTCCTATTTTTTCCCCTTGATATGCAATTGCCTTGATAAGATGCGTTCTCCTTTAGTTATTTTTTATCAGTTAAAAATAATACAAATTTGTTTAAAATAATAAGTTTAGTAAAAAAAATTTTTGTGTGTTTATAAATTTTTGTTAAATATATATTTGTGTAACAAAAATCACAGTGAAAAAAACAGCTTAAAGCCAGTTTCAGGCTTAAGTCTGTGACCAGAAGGTCTTTAAACATCCTCCTCAGGCATCTAAGATCAGCATAAGGAGCTGATATCACAGCGTAAATATAGAAAGTGCATCATTTTGCAATGAAACGAATATGGGGGTTGCGCGGGGCGGGGGGTTCTGCACCTGTTCGAGCTCCCCAGCGCACATATCCTGAAGTCTGAGTAATAAAGTGATTGTCAACATGCTGTTCCATCTGATATCTGTCAAAAGGCAGCAGAAAATAGACAAATCGTTCCTAAGTGTTGCTGTGCTGTTGACTTGTAAATTCTGAGTTTAAATTCTGTCACATTCTGGCTTTAAATAGCTGACGTTATCCGCTAGCGTTTGCTCTTAAATAGCATCCATGACAGAAATAATATAATATATTTTAGTGCTGCCACCTAGAGGACACGTATTGGAAATCTTTCAAATAACAAAAATAATGATTTTTGACTAACAAACATTTAAATGAGATTTTCTCAAAGATTTAACAGACGAGTTTGTTGCTGTAGCGCAGCTAATGCTAATGCGGCTATTGGTGGTAGCTTCAATTCATGTTTATTTCTATACGTGCTTTTGCAATGTAGATTGTCAAAGCAGCTTAACTGAATTTCAAATAAATTGAAATTGTGTCAGTCCAGTTTTCACTGTTAAGTTTAGCCACATTAGCATATCCTTTGGAAATGTTGGATTTTATTTCACTGTAGATTTTTAGCTTTGTAAAGTAGGGAATTTATTGTTGTGGCAGCTTGTGGATTTGTGTGGATTTCTCAATTTCTATTCTGCATTGGTTTAGTCTCTTAAAAATATATATATATATCAATTAAACAACACAACCAACCAACCAACCACTTGTCTCCACTGACTTCCATAGTGTCCATTAACTTGAAAAGAAACAAAATGGAAGTCAGTTGGTGGGTAACTGAACTTAGAAATGTCAATTTGGCTAGACCTATCCCTTTAAAAAAAACCATTTGAATACTAGAAAACTTGATGGCAAAAAAAAAAGAAATAGCTTTGGCCTATTAATTTATGCAAATCAGTTATGCATATGAAATGTCTGACGTTTTGAGCAAAATAAAAACTAAATGTTCTTACTGATTATTTATTGTTACTTTTATATTGGTATATAAAAACATCTCATAATAATAAATGCATTCTTGTCTTCAGTTCTATAGACTATTGTTTTTTTAGAAAATGTATTAGCATAATGACTTAAATAATAATTTAGTTGCATTGGTAACACTTTATTTTGATGGTCCATTTGAGTAGACTGTCTGCTTAATATCTGTTGATACTGCTCCTTCAATAGACATTTA
>CAIGQZ010032222.1:8769240-8790603 GCA_903798205.1 Danio tinwini | reverse complement strand
GACAGACAGACAGACAGACAGACAGATAGATAGATAGATAGATAGATTTGAATATGGATGGATGCTAGGTCTATCATTATGCCCGCATCCTTATAAATACAGACTCCCTTTAAATAATATCCATATTAATAATATGTTAGGATTTGAAAAAATGCCAGATTTTTGTTTTTAGAGTCTTTTTCATATTTAAAAAAGGACAATTCTTAATTTGAATGGAAAAATATAAACTGTAGTATGTTTAGATACTGTAGATAATTATATTCCTATATTAACTCATGCTATACACACACACACACACACACACACACACACACACACACACACACACAGAATTTTCTCACATCGTATCCTCAGCACTCATCAGTCACACTTCTGTGAAGCCATTAATGAGTGCTGCCACAGTCGATAAATGTCGAAATGTGAGATGCCTCAAGTGTGTGTGTGGGGTGACTGACATGTCATTCCTTTTAGATGATTTCAGATCTTCCATTATCATAATTCAACCCAGAGATCGAATTTGACATCAGGATCCATCCCTTGATGTAGTCTTCTTTGTAAATCTAATCTAACTATGCTTAATACTTGTGTACATAAACAATTTACACATTGCATTTAAGCAAATACTAGTGATTCTGAATCATACTATAGAAAAGCGTATTATGTGGGCCACTTTAAATAATAGGCAATACAACATGAATGCTAAGCAGTTTTAACTATAGTGAACTGATAAACTGTAATAAATCCTCTACGTTTTTTTGCATTAAACTAGTATATTGTAGTATAATATACCATAAAGTTGTAAAAACTGCAGCATGTAGTCATTTGTTTACATATTTGTTGTATTGTCATAGCAACTATAGACTTACCAAAACAGATCATTTTAAGTACTTTACCATAGTATTTACTATAGCCTAAATTACTGTAGTATTTTTTCATGTGTTTATAAACAAAAAGATGAATATTACCGTTAATCTTGCTGGTGAAACGATGTAAATTAGCATTAGCGCTTCATCCGACATCTCACGGAGAAACGTAGCAAACTGATTTAAATTTGAACGAGTTAGATGCCCCGCCCCTAAAGTTAACCGTCACTGGAGCTTGCTTGAGCAGGGAGAAACATTTACATATCCAGTGCTCAGCATATATGAGTACACCCCATTTTGAAAATGAACATTTTTATTTATTTCTCAGTGAATATGGGTAATATATATTGGTGCATATGAAGAAAACAGATGTACTTATCACAAATCACAGATCAACATTTTGTGACCACAGCTTTACATGTGTGAAAGCGCCCATAAGTGTAGATTCAAATGAAAGTATTGTAATTGGTGCTGTACCAGCAGGCCTGGCGAGGCTTTTGCAGGGTTACAGTGAACCAAATAAACTAACAGTTAAGAATGAGATTGTATTAGATGGTGTTGATATCAAAGATAGAAAATGTAATAATAATTAGAAATTTGATTCATTGTCCTGCAACTTTTAGACACAAGTACATTTGAAATAACCAATTAGAAAATATCAATTGGAGCTTGATCTGGACTTATAACAACAAATATGGTGTCACTAATAAAGCCAGTGAAATTTACTTTAAAAATTATACATAAAATATATCCAATATATTTCATAAGAGCTATAAAATTGATCTTTCTGAATCATGTGTTTTTTGCGGAATGGATGTTGAGACTGTTATGCATTTGTTTTTTGATTGTATGTATGTTAAATATTTCTGGTTTGATGTTGAATGTCTATTTAATATGGTCATAGAATTATTATTAAGAAAAGAGATGTCATATTTTACATAGATAAAAAAGATATTGATAAGAATCTTCTGTTTGTGTTAAATCTTTTAATATTATTAGGCAAGTTTCACATATACAAGTGTAAATGGTCAGAGAGGAAGACATCTTTCATTTCAAAGCTGATTTAAAAATTTATTTTGAAACTCTTAAAGGACTTTCAAGTCGCAAAGCTACCAGAACTGTGAATATACTCCTCTTCCCTATGGTAAACTGTTATGTATACCCGCTCTTGTTTTTTATTTGTTTGTTTTTTTTCTTCTTTTTCTTCTCTTTTTTTGTTACTTTGTTTAAAAAAATGAAGCATTTATTTTATTTATTTATTTATTTTTTACTAAAGCTTTGTACTGATTTGTTCCTGTAATGTGGAAGAATGTAAGCATTGCATTCCTCATTTTTTGTATCCTATTGTTCTTATTATGCAAAAAAAAATTATTCAAATGAATTAGACATGAAATGTCGTCAGTAGCAGTTGTTTGACACCAATTCAACACTTCACGAAATTGTAAGTAAATCTTGTGTTTGAAATGTTAGTGCCTGAGTTTATTACAATATTAGTCTTCTGATAATCGATCTTTTGAGCCGTACTGCTTTCCCAGTGTTTACTAAGTAAAATAGTGACGCGTTTGACGGTTGCACTTCCGTCATTAGAAGCATTTCGCGCCTTACATTAACTTTAAGGTAGACACAAAGTTAAGTCTGAAGAGCTAGAGGTCCTATAATATATATATCACAACTCTGGGTTTCCTGATGTAAAAAGGATACAAACAATCATCATGCCTCATCACTGCCTGGTTTCATGGAGAGCTGTATTTCATTAAATCCCAAAGAGTCAATAAAAGTAATTATAAATGCAAAATTGCTTTCTTTAATTAAGGGGTATTAATTTATGCAATGTTTATATTTGCTAATATGAATTAGAATTAAATTAGCAACATGCGAAAGACTGCCTCAACAGAAATGACTTTGACTTATTTTAGTTTCATACATTGGGAGTGATTCTGGTCCATATAATCTGGTATTAAGAAAGTTTTTTAGTTAATTAGATCACAAGAAGATGAGGGAGTAACATTTACATATCCAGTGCTCAGCGTATGTGAGTACACCCCATTTTGAAAATGAACATTTTTATTTATTTCTCAGTGAATATGGGTAATATATATTGGTGCATATGAAGAAAACAGATATACTTATCACAAATCACAGATCAACATTTTGTGACCACAGCTTTACATCTGTGAAAGCGCCCATAAGTGTAGATTCTATTACACCCATATTTACCATTTATCACAAAAATTCCATGTGTAAACAGGAGGGGTGTAACGGATCATAGCAATCCATACAGATCACAATCCATATGTTTTTATTTTCTACTTGTAGATTATCCTACGTTTGTAATGGTCACAGACAGATCGCCTCCTGCATCATTCAAATCACATGTATGAAAGCATTTTGGCTTCCCTGTAAGACATGACGATGACAGAAGAAGTTGTGGTGGCACCTAAATGCTTAAGTTATTAACAGCTGAAAATGTGTTTAACCGAATCAATGCATTCAGTGTAAGCTGCACAATTAATCATTAAAAGATCAGGATCTCAATTGACCCTTCGCTAAGCCACACTGAAAAACCACCACACACCAATCGTGGCTTAGCAACCATTGCTACGCGCAGGAGGTCTGTCAAGCTTTTGACAGAGAAAAACAAGCCAAAGCGTTGTGCATATGGATTGTGCAAATCTGATACCCGGTATCCTAAAAGTTTGGACGTTGTGGTGGAATTTTTTCCCTTTTCAAAATCTAAAACCCAAGGGGAGAAATGCCAGCATGGATTAAGCTGTGTGAGGGTCCGTAAAAGCAGCACAATCCAGTTATATTTCCATCTGTTTCAAGCTACGAATATTTGGATCACATATTAACGGAACAAAACAAAGATATTATCACAAACTGAGCATTTGCGATCAATATACTTCACCCGCAGCTGTTTTTCAGTAATTTATATCCCTCATGTCCATGTCAGAACTACAATTCACTGATGTTTTCATCTGTCTTTTGGAGATTTAGTCATTAGTGACGATGTTATAGCGGGTTAGTGTCTGCTTTTATATTTGGTGTCAGATTAATATTTGCTGGTAGGGAAAATCTATTTGTTCACTTCTGCTATTTATACTTTGATTTGCATTTCAATTAATTCATTTTTTCCACTTAACCGCAAATTAGAATGGAAACTGGATAAAGAGCACACAAACCTACTGTTGCTTTCGTGGTGTTCTAGTTCTTTATTTCACTAGTCCAATTGTAATTTGCGGTATTACAACTACAAATAAGACATCGTCATCGCTGTGTTTGCGCAACATGATTTCGGCTGGCAGGGCTCACGTAATGTTTTAAGACTCGTGGGAACACTGAACAGCTTGCGCGACGCCGCATTTGAGTAGAATATGAAACACTTTGAAGAGATTTTATCTTAAAACAGGTATGACTGTACACACATCTTCTTTATGATCCGTCCATGTGTGATCATAGAGATAACCAGATGACCAATAATTCTTGGCTAGAAATTGCAACA
This sequence comes from Danio tinwini, assembly GCA_903798205.1. Classification (NCBI taxonomy): domain Eukaryota; kingdom Metazoa; phylum Chordata; class Actinopteri; order Cypriniformes; family Danionidae; genus Danio; species Danio tinwini. The sequence continues at coordinate 8,786,238 of CAIGQZ010032222.1, read as the reverse complement.
GCAGTGGGAAAGGAGGAAAGTTTTTGTAAAAGTTTGGAAAAACTTGAGGGATAAGTTTGATAAAACAAAAAAAGAGGCCATGGCATAAGTGGAGACTCAGGTGGTTTTAATATTACAGAATATGTTTTTCCACCATTCATAGGTTTTCACTGATGTATAGGTTACAGTTTTGAATTTAAAACAATTTACAAGTTACAAACTAAAATAAGTAACAAATTATGTCTTTAATACAGCTGAAGTCATAATTATTCACCCCCTTTGAAATTTTCTTTCTTTTTTAAATATTTCCCAAATGATGTTTAACAGAGCAAGGAAACGTTTACAGTATGTCTGATAATATTTTTTTTCTGGAGAAAGTCTTATTTGTTTTATTTCAGCTGGAATAAAAGCAGTTTTACATTTTTTAAAAACCATTTTAAGGTCAAAATTATTAGCCCATTTAAGCAATATATATTTTTTTAATAGTCTACAGAACAAAGCATCATTATTCAATAACTTGCCTAATTACCCTAACCTGCCTAGTTAGCCTAATTAACCTAGTTAAGCCTTTAAATGTAACTTCAAGCTGTATAGGAGTGTCTTGAAAAATATCTAGTCAAATATTATTTACTGTCTTCATGGCAAAGATAAAAATAAATGTTATTAGAAATGAGTTACGAAAACTATTATGTTTAGAAATGTGTTAAAAAATCTTCTCAGTTAAACAGTAATTGGGAAAAAAGGGGGGCTAATAAATCTGACTGTAACTGGAAAGGAATATATGAACCTATCAGTTTACAATACGTATATTGATGCCCAATTTCTATGCTTTATTGGTGATAATGGTCACAAATGTTGGATCATTATTGCCTTTTTAGCTTATAAGTAGAGGACAGAAACTAGCCAGACAGTAGTGTGTGAATTGTTGAGTGAGCAAAATAATAATAAAAAAACATCGGTATTTTAGTAAGTGTACTTCTTTTTTGTTTTTATTCTTGCCATAATAAAAAATGTAATTGTAGAGCAAGCCAAGTTCTGTTGCCATTAATATTTACCTTTAATTGGTAGAACTGTCCGAGATATGAACAAGTGATGCATCATTTGGATTTTAAAAAACTTAGATATAAAACATTTTGAATGGTTATAAAAATCTTTATAATAGATAAAAAAATAATAAAAAGCAATTATCTTGAATGATATTTATGATATGACCAGTTCTGGAAACTTTCTGCTTCTCTGTTTATTCGTCTGATTTTACTGTCTGTTTCTTTTGACCGCCCCCTGTTATTTAAAAGAATATCTCGATGGCGAACGTGTCAAGTATAAAAGCTTCATCCATTTTGTGAGGTGCGCGATGTGCCACCAGGCGAAAGTATAAATCTGACATAAGATGTTTGTTTTTTCTGTAATTCAATTGTGCATTTAACCTGTCTTTAGTACTGTTCAATTTGAATACATTTATTTTACCACTAATTTTTAATTTAATACTTAATGGTCTTAAAAAGGTCTTAAAAAGTTTTAAATCTGACATTATGATATCTGCAGAAACCCTGATAGAGACTCCCTGATGCCCGCAAACGAAAGATAATCTCCCGGAAATCGCGCGTCTTCTTCCCGCTCCTCAAATACATTGCGCACCTCTCTCCGCCACATCCCTCCTTGCTCTTCATCACACACACGTCGCGCGCACTCCGCCCACACCCCACCCGGTCTTCACTTACGCTAAAACCAGCTTGAACCAATAAATGCTTAATGCTGCAGGGTCTGTCTGAGTCTGTCCTCATTTCGAAGTGTAGCCTAAATATAGTCATAAATGGTGGTTAATCTGACAAGAGACTCAGTTGTTGTTATTTTTAGTTGCTTTAATAGTGTGGACCACTATTTTCTTTTTGATCCTCACAATTTTGGAATCCAGTCGCGGGCCGGATTGAACGGTTCAGCGGGTCGGATTTGGCCTGCGGGCCACCAGTTGATGATCAGTGAATTATGTAAAAGCACTGTCCATGTGTGTTTCCTCGTCAGTTATTTATGCTATATTTTTTATTGTACAACAATTAATCTATCAGGCTTTTTGGCTAAAAAAAGAGAAATCACAGTTTATTTGTTATTATTAGATAATTTTTAAATTTAATTTAAATTTCACCACTCCTGCTGTGCATGAACTAAGCTGTTGAATGGTCAGCGTAAGAGGCGGCTAGGCTTAAGCTTCAATTTTGAATAAATTATTTTCTAATCGGCTGCGTATTATGTCGTGAATATACCCCTGTCATGCATACTGCTGTCCTTTTTTGCCTGGCTTTCTCAGATATCTCACCTGTTCGCCAAAAATGACTAATTATATCCCTGGGAATGTCTGACACCGGCGCATACATCTTGTAATAGGCGTGCCAGGCACGAAAGCTTGACAGGCGTAGCAACAGTAACTAAGGAGGGCGGAGTTTAGCGAAGGGTCAATTCAAACACCCATGCAAAATAAATAATAAATGATGATGATTATGAACATGTTTATTAATCATTAAATGTGCTGCATTCAAATCTGCGTTTGATCAAGAAAGAGATTTAGTTTTTCAGTTAGTTATAAACAATCAAATATCACAGAGGTACAGTTTATAGTTCAGATATGAACGTGTTGTTTATGGTGAAGATTAAAATCACTGTATAATCCAACTTGATACCGTTGAAAGTTGTAGCAATTAATAACGCATTGAAAGCAAATGACATTTGTCTACTCACTCCGTGACCCAAAAACCGTAGTGTGATTCCAACCGCGAGATTTGTGATCTGTTACACCAGTAGTAAAAAGGACCTGAGAAGTGTTTGTCATGCAGTAGCTGCCTGTGAAATGTCTGAAATCAGTGGTTGTGTATGTGGAAGGTCAGCAGTGGTCAGGCAGAGGGAACTGTTGTGTTGTCTCCAACAGCATGGTTTGCGATCTCATCATTGTTTTCACGCCTGACAATCACCTCCATTGAGCGAGTGTGTGTGTGTGTGTGTGTGTGAGAGAGAGAGAGAAAGAACGAGGAGGAGAATGAATGGCAGCCGTCCAGACAAATGACAAGCTATTAATACAACCTTGGCTACTTTGTTTATCCACAATTACTAGGAGCTTTTTTCAACTTTGCTTTGGTAAGGTGATAATTTGTTCCCAGTAAAGGTATTAGGCGAACATACCTGTGGGTCTGCGTCTCTGTTTGTGTCTTTCTATGTGTGTGTGTGTGTGTGTGTGTGTGTGTGTGTGTGTGTGTGTGTACATATCAGTCTGATTTCAGCAAGTAGGACATGTTCCTGAATTAACATCTGTGTTGATCCTGGAACAACTTAAGGGATACGTTTACGGTTAGGTTTGTGCACTTCCAACTATTATTCCCCTCTGATTTTGGGAATAATTTGCAGTTATGGTTGGGTTTAGGGATAGGGAATAGGTATGGATTACATTTTCCAACAAAAATTATGTTCCAGGATCAACATAGATGTTAATCCAGGATCGCATCCTACTTGGAAAAATCATGACGTGCGTGTGTACCTGGTATTTCTCACGTTGTGGGGACCACATGTCCCTATAATTATAGTTATACTAGTAAATTTTGACCATGTTCCGTTTTTTTTTTGGTCCCCATGATAAAAAAAGGTTCATAAATCATACAGAATTAAGTATTTTAATAATGTAAAAATGCAGATTGTTTCCTGTGAGGGTTGGGTTATACCGAGTAGGCATGGGGCGATAACCATTTTCAAGGTATACTGCGATTTGGAAAAGTCAAGGTTTTAAAACCACCAGAATTTTCTGTAATACCGTTTTTTTGTTTGTTTGTTTTTGGGACAACAATATCTCCAGCAGAAAAGATATCCAATGATGCCATTTTAAAATGTAAAGAAATGTTTGCTACTGAAACCAATGAAGACAGCAGAATATTTTCAGTCAGTGATTCATTTGAATTATTAAGCCTGACATGTTTACTGCTCCAAAATACTTTAAATGTTTCTCAAAATAAGTGAAGTTTATTTATAAACTAATTTCGAGAGGATCACGTGCTTATGATTGCTTGCAGCCGGCCCCGCATTATTCAATTCATGATTCACCAATCAGACGATTCCTAAGCCACTTTACATACCCTAGGTTCCAAATCACAGCCATCTTCGTTTTGAAGAATCCCCCCTTCCACCCCTACTCTTCCTCCTTTCCTAGATGGGTGGCACGGTGGCCCGCACTGTTGCCTCACAGCAAGAACGTCACTGATTCTAGTCATTACCAAGCCAGCCAACGTTTCTGTGTGGAGTTTACATGTTCTCCCCGTGCTCACGTGGGTTTCCCCCGGGTTCCCCGGTTTCCTCCCACCGTCCGAAAACATGCAACTTAAGTTAATTGACTAATCTAAATTGGCAGCATAGACATGCTCCTAGTAAGAAGTTATATCTTATAAGCAATCACTATCTGTTCATTAGCTACTACAGCGGGGGAGTTCTCGAAATCTACCTGAGCTTAAACTCCCCTCTCACCTTGCAAACGGGAGGAAGCCCCAGGCTCGAGGATCTTATGAGCTCAGGGCTCTCTCCAAGGACAGCATGCCAAACAAGCTTTATAATCAATCATCAGCTAAGTGTGAACTCTTGAAAATATATTGTGTTCAATGGGGAAAAAGTTTTAGTTTTTTAGCCAGACATTTAAAAAGAATATATTTTAGAGCAGTAAACACAATACAGTCATACCGCGAAACAGTGATATTTTTATCCAAGGTTATCATACCGTCAGAATCTTACACCGGCCCATGCCTAATACCGAGACCCGGAAAGGATGTGATGGTGAGAGAAAAAAATAGGTGGAAGAAAAAAAACTGAGTGATAGGAAAACATATTTTTTTAAGTTTTTGTGTTTCTTCGCAAATATGTTTTTCCACAAACATTTCCTGTTCACTTCATAAATGTAAACCCTCCCGTTTTTGCCAGGATTCTCCTGTATTTTACTATTCTATCCCATTATCATCCTATCATTAAGTAGCCTATTTTCCTATATTTCTCCCATATTTTTGATCTTGTAAGCACACTAAAATCAATATCAAAAGGTCTGCATTCACTTTCTTTCTATTAAAGCTTTATGCAACCTTTGAATCAGTAAATGCATGTATAAGTGCTAACTGACTGCTCTGTATGATAAACTGATCCCAGATCAGCTTCCATACACGCCATTTTAAGAGCGAAAAGGTGCGTCCGAAATTGCATACTTATGCACTATTCGACCAAGTTCACACTGAAAACTGTAAAAACAAAAAGTGCACTTTAATTACACGGATAATGCACTCGTTCAACCGGTAAAATGAAGTGTGTTATGATGGACACTTCACGCACTCAATGACCGCAGCTTTGCTTAAGTAGCGGAAGGGTGGAGCTATCGGGCGCACATGTTGGATAACTTAATTTATTTTGGATGGTAAAAGCTAAATTCTCCTACGAGAGGGATTATAGCGCCTCCCGATGGTGAATGCGGTTATACTCATGGCAGGTATTATTTGGTACTTTGGTCATTTATTTCACTAATTTGGCAAACGTCATCAGGGAAATGGTTTGAACTTCCGCTTAGTAAAAAAACATTAGTGTTCGATTTGGGACAACACTACATACATGTACTATTCTGTTGAGTGTGTAAGCGCATACGTACATAATGCATAGTGTGTAGTGTGCCATTTGCGACGCAGCTAAAGTGCAGGACACTCGGGATTTGGGTGTGTGTGTTTAAATAGGCAAATACACTTAATAATATGTAAACATGTCCGCCCTGCGTGTTTTATTTTAAACGTATAACAATTACTAAAGTAATCAAATCCTTTCATTATAGATCTCTTAAAGTGACACCTCTGTTATCAAACAAAACAAGAGATTCATTTGCTGCTCTTCACTTGTTTGATAACAGAGGTGTCACTTCAAATGGGGTGTACAGAAGCTGATCTGGGATCAGTTTATCATACGGAGCACGTCCGTCAGTCAGCACTTATACATGCATTCGCTGATTCAGAGATTACATATAAAGGGCGATGATTGGCACACAGCTTTAATGGAAAGAAAGTGAATGCAGAGATTTTTATATTAATTTCAGCGTGCTTTCAAAATTAAAATATATCAGAAATATGGGAAAATACTTAATGATAGGATGATAGCGGGATAAAATAGTAAAATATGGGAGGATCCCGGCAAAAACGGGAGGGTTTACATTTATGAAGTGAACAGGAAATGTTTGTGGAAAAACATATTTGCGAAGGAACGCAAAAACTTTAAAAAATGTGTTTTCCTATCACTCAGTTTTTTTTCCTCCCACCCAGCTTTTTTTTGCTTCCACTTATTTTTTTCCCCACCATCACGTCTCTTTCCGGGTCTCCGGTAGGTTTATGTGTAGGGCATATAATATACAATATGTATGGTGTATAAATAATTTTGCCACAAAGATTGCTGTAAAAGTGTGTGCATGACCCCATGTGTGTGTGTTCAGCTTGATTTGTCCATTGCATTTGTACAGACTTTAAGTGCAGTTGATCTGTACACAAACCACAAAGTAGCACATGAGCGCATTATAAAAGTTATAAAAAAACCGTTTCATCTAATGAACAATGAATAACTGTTTATATAGCGGAAAGTGTGTATACGAGTAGGCTGGTCACAATAATCAATATATTGACTTATCTCACAACACATGGACATTTTTGGTGATGCAATAAATATGGCCCATACATAAAACCAATTCTGTGCAACATCTCTATCTCTATTGGAGTTGTTGGTAAGGTTAAAAACACTATAGTATTTACTACGAACTACTATAGTATATTTTCATGTAGGTGTCTGACAGCTGAAAATAGACCTGGTAGCAGATATCACAGCCTCTGTTACTTTTTACCGTGCGCTTTTGTGTTAGCATTTATTATTATTTAAGATTTGCGTTTTCACATTCTGACTCCGATGCCTGATTATTAAACTGTTAAAATGACTAATTAAATAAAATATCCTTTAGATTAAAATGTGTTCTCTGGAAGAGTGCACTTGCCTTGTGATTAGGCATGGGATGATATCCGTTTTCAAGGTATACCATAGTTTGGAAAAGTCAAGGTTTTATGCAATACCGTTCCTAAGGTATATGTTTTATTAAAATTTTTATACATTTTTGCTTTTCAGGACAACAGTAACTCCAGCAGAAAAACATATCTTAAGATGCCATTTTAAATTGTAAAAAAAAATGTTTTTTGAATTAAATGAAGACGACAAACGTAAAAAAAATAAAAATATTTTAAATGTTTCTCAAAATAAAATATATTGTGTTCAAAGAGGAAAAAAGTAGTTGTTATTTACCCAGACATTTAAAAAGAATATAGAATATATTTTAGAGCAGAAATCACAATACCGTCAAACCGTGATATTTTTATCCAAGGTTATCATATCATCAGAATCTTATACCGGCCCATGCCTACTTGTGATGATATTATATTATCATTCTGGCATTATATAATGAGGCATTATATATTAAACGGTCTTAAAATGACAATAATATTGTTTATCACAATGTATTTTGGTGCAATATAGTTACTACAAAAATAGATATCGTGACAGGCCTATATACAAGCACCCTGCAAGACCTCCTCTTTACCACTTTATTGCGTTTTAATGAATAAACGAGTCAGTGGAATACTTGATTCTGATTGGTCAATCAGATTTTATCATTTTTGCATAATATCAGTTAGCCAGAAAATTTGTATGTGCATAATAAAATAATTAAAACATCAGTTTATTTGTTGATTTTGGTACATATACAGTTGAAGTCAAAATTATTAGCTCTACTGAAAATTTTATTTGTGACAAATGACATTTAAGGAGCAAGGAGGTTTTCACAGTATTTCCTTTAATATTTTTTTCTTATTTGTTTGGTTTTGGCTAGAATAAATAATTTTTATTTTTTAAAAATGTTTTAAGGTCAATATTATTTGGCCTCTTAAGCAATATGTTTTTTCTATTGTCTACAGAACAAACCACTATTATACAAAGACTTGCCTAATTGCCCTAACTTGCCTAATTAACCTTAAGGCTTTAAATGTCACTTTAAGATGAATACTAGTATCTTGAAAAATATCTAGTCAAATGTTATGTGCTTTCATCATGGCAAAGATAAAAAAAAAATCACTAATTTTTTTTTTTACTTAAAATATATTTAAAAATGTAACACGCTTGTTTAAACTTTGTGTAAATAAAGTGTCAAAATATGAGTAAAATATTGAAATTCATAATAAAATATGTGTAAAAATGTACTTATTGTCTGACCTAAAATTCAGAAAAAAGAGTGATCATAGTGAATTTGATTTTAAGTGATTAACAACAGTCAAATGCATAAAACCTATGCATTTAAAATGACAACTGGCCCAGCAGGGATTCGAACCAGCAACCTTCTTGGTGTGAGGCGACAGTGCTAACCACTGAGCCTCTGTGTCATCATCTTTGAGCCATTTAATTATTATTTCTATGTACAACATCTCAAATAAGCAGTGATACAATATGATGCAACAAATTAGAGCAGTCCTATCCTAAAGTGATCACATTGATTGAGCCTCATTCTCAGCGTGATTTGGGATCTGAGAGTTTTTCTGAACTAAAATAGCAGCAGAGTTTTGACCCTGGAGGTCAGACTTCATTTGGTTTGAAAGGTCACCTATTAAAGGGCTTCCCCAGCCGTCCTCTGGGGTTTGGAGAAGACAGACAGCTCCACTCAGTCTAAATTACCTTACATTTAAAGATCGACACACACTTGTACAGCTATACTCATAGGGACTTCTCATTTGACATAATGGTGTTTCTACTATACAAACTATATATTCTCTCCTCCTTCCCCTAAACCAACTCTCTCAGGAAACATTCTGCACATTTCCTTTTTAAAATACTTCATTCTGTGTGATTTAGGAGTTGTTTTCCTCATGGAGACAAAAAAAGTCAAATTATCTGGTATTGCTATACTTGTGGGGACATTTGGTAAACACACACATGCCGTAACAGGTGGACTCTGGGAAATAAATTGTCTTAGAGTGGAAGTGGCAGCTGTGCTCACCGCACCGACGGCTGTTATTTAAAGGCTCAGGGTTACATTATTGCTGGCTTATGTGTCATTTTTAGTGGTGTTTAGCACAGTGTGGTCGTTTGTGAGGTGCGTCTGCTTGGATTTGATATCGGAAAGCTCTGTGAAGGGAATGACGGAGTGCTGAGGAGATCTCAAAACTTGTGTCTCTTACTTTGCTTGACAGGAATCTCTCTCTTTCTCTCAGCTGTGTGTCGGTGTCCTGTAACATCCACATTTAGACATCGTCACCCTCCTCCATCAGCGCTTCCTTCCAGCCTTCCTCGTCTGCTACTTTTTGACCTTTCCGTTTCCCCTGATCTCTACGTCTCTAATTTTATTTTAAGGTTCTCTAAAAGGTCCCTAGTGTAGTGTAATTGTCTAAAATTTCTTAAAGGTGCTGTGTGTTTTTGACTCTTCTAAAGCATAAAAATACCATAATATGTGTGCAGATATTTAGGAAACATCCCAAGTGAACATACTTGTTGTACTGAAAAACAATGCTGAAGTCAGATATTCTGCTTTGAAAATGTTTTTTCTGTGCCGGAACGCTGTCTATGTTTAGGTAAATTTACCCTGCACAATGCCAGTTTAGCCAATTATAATTCAGTACCCGGTTTGCCTTGTTGGAAAACAGCGTATTTCATTCATTCATTCAGAAAGGCTCTGAAAGCATGCGTACGTGACCGAAAATGCGACCTCCGGTGGACAGTATCAGATGGTCAAATGAGACAGATTCAGTTCCACATGAGGTTATTAATTAATATATAATATAAATATTATGAATGTAAACATTAGGTGAGCAGGTTACATTGTAACCGCGTGTCCTAACAACACTCTACGTGACGAGATACGCAGTGATGAGCAATTTGGATGTTTGCACCAGACGAAGCACGACAGAAATGTAAATACAGCCATTCAGAAGCACAGAATATGCACTCACTCATGAAACTGTAAGGTTTATAATCTATTTAATACATGTTAACCCTCTTTAACATCATTAAATGTAGATGCTGAATCACTCATATGTGTTTAGCTCTAATCTGAAATCTAATGCTTTCAGTATATGGCAATAAATGTCCTTCAAACTCGCATTGTTAGCATTTAGCACTGAATAAAGCACATGAGGTTTACCCGAGGTGATCACTGTCATAGGTTTCTGTTGTTCAGCTGTGAGAAATAGAAGTCGTTTCTAATATATCAATTCGAGGTGTTGGTTAGGACAAAAACTCCTTTCAATATGTAAAATATTCCCTCTATCGTGTGTCGTTGCTTTTATTTAGATCACAGTTTAAATCACTCGCTCCTGTTGGTCAATCTGGCAACCCGCGCTTGCGTTTATTTTGATCCAGGAGTGCAATACCTAGCTTAACCACTGGGTGTCAAACTTACATACTTTTAAATCAAGAAGCATTTTATAGGCAAAATTAAGTTCTTTTTTCTCTGTAAAACAAACTAAATAATCTGTAGATTCTTTTTGTATTGTTTAAAATGCACTTAATTTTGACTTTAATTTCCTGAACAACTTTCTTGTTTAGAAAATGCTGCCTGATGTAAGAATTTTACATATTCGCACTAAAAAAACAAAACAGAAATTCTGAAATTAAGAAGCATTTTATAGACAAGTAAAACTAAATTGCTTGTTTTCAGTCCAAGTTTTCAGTTTTTTCCTCCATTAAACAAACTAAGCAAAGTTAAGCTAAGTAAACTTGTTTTTAGATTATTTTAGATACACCACTGGGCACTGGCAGATTATTTTAATTGTTTAAAGCAAAAACTGACTTAATTTTGTTTTTGTTTTTTTTTTACTAGAAAATGCTTGATTTTAATAATTTTAAATAAACTAGAAACAAGACAAAAACTCAAAGTAAGAAATGATTTTTTTGCAGTGTGAAATCCGTTTTATTTCCCCCCAAATTCTGTTTCTTCCATTTTAATTAATCTGGATTACATTGCTTCATTTTAATGGTTAAATTAAGATGTAGTAATCAAAATGCATTTGTAATCCATTATATCATGGCACTTTTACAATTTTACAGTAGTTTAATAAAATTCCAATTTAGGACTGCACAATATATCAAAACATTATCATCATTGTGATAATAGTACATGCAATATCCATATCATGGCTGGTATCTGGTATCATGGCATATCATTCAGCCATTTGTGGTGTTTTAAAGTATATTTATTAGATTTGTTTAACTCAGAAATATATATATTACCTGTTTTAGTATGAACATTACATAGATAAATGATGAATTATTTATGATAAATGATTTGCGTGGGTTTCCTCCAGGTTCCCTGGTTTCCCCCACAGTCCAAACCAGAGATGTATAGTAATGAAGTAGAACTACTTCACTACTGTACTTAAGTACTAAAAGGCTGCTGTATCTGTGCTCTACTAGAGTATTGTTTTTTCCTCCTACTTCTACTTTTACTTCAGTACATATTTTCGATGAGTTTAATACTTTTACTCCAATTATTTTTTTATGTGCTGCATTGTTACTCGTTACAATTATAAAAATGTTTTGAATCATTCCAAACCCACATTATCACTGCCAGAGCAGCAGATGGCTCTGTCACATATGTATATTATATTATAAGTCGTAAACCATGGTTCTTTTCGTACTGCTTAATCACATGCCCCCAAAAAAAGATATTTAAAATAAACAAAACAATATGTCTTTTGACTGCTTTCTTTAATAACTACATAACACAATACTTCTACTTTTACTTTCAGTGAGTGGTAAAATTTTAAATAAACTACTTGCAATACTTAAGTACAAAAAATGTTGAATACTTTAGTACTTCCACTTAAGTTTGATGCTTAAAGAGCACTTCAACTTCTACTCAAGTCACTTTTTTGATAGAGCACTTGTACTTTTACTTAAGTCTGGGTCTCTACTATATACATCTCTGGTCCAAACACATGCGCTATAGATTAATTGGGTAAGCTAAAGTGTCCATATAGTGTGTGTGTGTGTGAATGAGAGTGTATGGGTGTTTCCTGGTGTTGGGTTGCAGCTGGAGTGGCATCCACTGCGTAAAACATATGCTGGATAAGTTGGCGATTCATTCCACTGTGGCTACCCCAGATTAATAAAGGGACTAAGCCGAAAAAAAAACGAATGAATGATAATTGATGAAATAAATGTTTAAGTTGCTGATTAATTAGAATTTTTAAAGTTAGTAATATTGTAAGAAATATAGTTATCGCAATACTCAACAACAACATCTTACATCGCATATGTTCCCAGCATTGTGCAGTCCTAGAAAATAGGCAGTGGTAATATTTTAAAGGGGTTTATTACAGAATTGAATTAAAAACAAATGTGTGATGCTTTTGTACTTCCTATAGTACATTTCTTGCCTTGTAGCCTTTTCTTGCTTTGCGTGTGTGTTTTTGACTTCAGGTGGTCTTTAGTGTCGAGATGAGTGTTGACAGAACAGTTGCTGTCCTGATTCAATCAATTCTTTATTATTATATGTCTCTGCTCTAAATTTTGCATTAAGAGACAGATTTTTTTTATTGTTTTTAAGCCTTTAAGGTCTCAGATGGCCTCTTTAACATGATCATTTCAACTTTGAATCAATGTTTATAATTATCTGCTAATTTTGTTTATTACTAATGTAATGTGATCTTGCAAATGTGGACAATAGAGATGCGCGGATCAGCTGAAATGTTACCCGAATCCGCTTCTTCTTACTAATCATTCACCCGCCCACACATATTATTTTATCTAATAATATCTAATAAATAATTAATAATTCTAAATCTTTGTTTTAAGCATGATGATACAGTGTTTCCTCTAGGATTTTTTCCAGCTGTGGCGGCAGGCCTTTTAAACAAATCTACCAACTACCTATGGCGTTATTTCAATGACATATGGCGTGAGCGCAGTATAACAAGTCGAGATCGCATTTATGTAATACACAAGCATTCGAACCTCTTTGCTTGCGCGCCGATTTCCAAACACTGCTGAAGTGCGATTTAGTGCGTTTATGTAAAAAGTATATCTCCAACATTTATTAGATTTGCTAGGATTATTTATGAATGTCTCCAATAGACCTACAGAGCGTCATTAATGCGTCCCGAAGTAAAGTGAAACAGCTATAAACTCCAGCAAGATAAAGTCATTGTATGCAGAGCCATAGACCTTTATCTATTAAGTATAATTTTGGAAACTGTTCATCATAACTGAAAGCTACGTCGTGTTTGCTGGCCTCACACATCACGCAGCTGTCAGTCAGTCATTCAGCATGTCACCTTAAAGGGTTAAACAAATAATGCACCGCACTACTATGATTACAGAAAAGTTTGTGCTGTAATATTAATATTCACTTACCTTTTTAATACGTTTTGGTGTGATTATAATCTGCTATTTAAAAATAAAAACAACAACGACTGAATGTTTTGAATGAGAAGCTATAATGTGGCCATGGCGGGATGAATTTTGGTGTGGCGCCCTGCCATGGAAGAACGAATGTAGCGGAAACCATGTGATAGGTCACCATGGATTGTTCGATATTAACAGCAGATTCAGTTTTTACATATACAGGAAAAAGTTAAAATAAACAGTGCCACTTCAGCCTAAATGGCAGCTCTGTTGTTTACTTGGCCTTTTTCTTTGCACTGTGCAGAAACAGAATAGCATCTGTGCCTGGATTCAGGCGATTCCACCTCGCCTCCAAAACACGGCCAGCTGCACTAAATGAGCATTCGCTCGCACCGCTTGTTGCAGGAATGCACAAGCTTTTCCTTGCAATACACTGCAGTTGTGTAAATAAGCAATCTTGTTTGTCCCAGAAATATAGCAGAATTTCCTCTGATGATTCCTCTGACTGAAAGTTTGCACAGTACTCTTGCACTTCATCCATTATGTTGAACGTCTCATCATATTTTACGAAGTCCACTCTCTGCTTTTTTGCTGGTCAACTGCTATGACCCGCGACCCACCCGCAAATAATCGTAATGTATTTTTTTATTACCAGACCTGCCCAACCCGCGGATTATACACAGCGCCTGCGGATATAACTGCCATCTGCGCATCACTAGTGGACAAAGTATTTCTGTCATTTTATTGGTCGATTAATAAAACCATGGAAAATGACCGGAGTTAAATTTCGTTTTGTCCAAAATTGTCAGAGTGTGGTGACAATCTGTGTTATACACATTAAAATTCATTTTTATGTAGGGCTGGACGATATGGCAAAAATTTATATCACAATATATTTCTTAATTTTGGTCGATACGATATAATTCTGATATCGATATGGACAATATTATAAAGACAGGAAAAAACTGCCAAGAACACACACAATGGATGTCTGTACCTACAAATGTTTGCAAACTGAATTTGCCAAGTCTATAATACCTCCAGGCTCTTATAACTTAAAAAAAATATATAAAACAGCACAAAAAAATTATGTTCACTTTATATTTGTATTTAGCCTTTACAAACAATATTTGCAACAATATTTGCAATAGAAAAAGAGTTGTTTGTGTATATTCATAGTTCTGGTTGCTTTTATCTTAAACGTGCTTTAAGGGGTTCTCTGTCTATTTATATTTGTGTATGATTACCTAAATAAATTAAAAGGTTTAAAATAAAACTATTTCTTATATATTTTATATAGTCTATTTATATATTTTATCGAGTATATGGAAGGATCGGGTTTATATGTATGTACATGTGATAATGCGGGAGTATATGCAAGGATCCAGCGTGCATCAAGTTTATATGTAGGCTATATGATTCACATCTGTATTCAGGGCAGGGCCGGTGCGTCCATAGAGGTGACCTAGGCAGCCACCTAGGGTGGCAGAAAAGTGAGGGCGGTGTCCGCGAACCCCCCGGGTCCTCACTTTCATCCACGACGCCCACCCACTCCCTCCCGGACCTCACTTTCATCCGCGAACCGGTCACTTTCTTTTTAACTTTCGGGTTGAGGGCGGCGTAATTGTCGTTCGCCCTGAGTGCCAGTTCAGCTTGCTCTGGCCCTGCTTTAGGGCACTCATTTTGTAGCTAAAACATTCTGCGACGGAGCTTAACCAACTGCTGTGCTGTGCTGTGCGCTGGCAGCGTGTCTGTGATGTATATCATCACGCAAGTGACATCACGCTCTTTCTGACGGCTGAGCACTGAACCTTATTCAGTGACAAGTGATACAATGTTTACGATCATATATAAATAATAATAATTATATATATATATATATATATATATATATATATATATATGCAAATTTATATAGAAATACCGGAAATGGGTAATAAAAAAAATTTGGGTAAAATTAAAAATATATTGATATCGAATTCTTGTCCAGCCCTATTTTTATGCCTTGATTCCGTGTTTCGTGTTTTTTTGCATCACAGAAACTATGCGGCCATTCGTAGTTCACCTATATATTCTCGTATGGCTCTGTCCAATAATAATAATAATAATAATTTATTAAATTGTTTGTGTTGCCGCCCTCAAGCTGACCTTGAATATGAACAGAATAATTCCAATCAAATCTTCAGCTATTTGCAGCTTGTTTCTATATTTGCATGTGTTGTAAGTATTCAAATCAATGTTTTTTTCTGCAATTTGTTATTTTTTGCCTATTTGCACACCATTTCTATATTTGCAGTGAGTTTCTGTATCTGCATGTGTTTCAGAATTAGTGTGTGCATCACTTTTGCAGGTGTTTTTGTATTATTTGCGTGTATTTTCTTTACTTGCAATTCGTTTGAGATCTTTTGGACACTATAAAATACAAATATGACGTTGTTGATTGTTACTATAATGATGATGATGATGATGATGATGATGTGAGCACCGCGTTTCATTCATTCATTTTCTTTTCGACTTAGTCCCCTTATTAATCAAGTCGCCACAGAGGAATGAACCACCAACTTATCCAGCATATGTTTAATGCAGCAGATGCTCTTCCAACTACAACACATCACTGGGAATTACCCATAAACTCTCAGTCACACACATACACTACAGACAATTTAGTTTAAGCTAGTCACCTATAGCACATGTGTCTGGACTGTGCGGGAAACCGGAGCTCCCGGAAGGAACCCATGCCAACATGGAGAGAACATGCAAACTCCACACAGAAATGGCAACTGGCCCAACTGAGACTCGAACCAGAGACCGTCTTGCTGTAAGGCGACAGCGCTACCCACTGCACCACCGTGCCGCCAGCACCGCGTTTGACAGCACAAAAATGAAAGGGGCCTTTCACCTAAAAATGTATTTACTCTCCCTTTACTTGTCTCAAACTTTTATGTTTTTTTCTGGGTGACATGGTGGCTCAGTGGTTAGCACTGTCGCTTCACAGCAAGTAGGTCGCTGGTTTGAGTCTCGGCTAGGTCAGTTGGCGTGGGTTTCAAGTCTAAACACATGCACTATATATAAAATATATGAGCTAAATAGTCCGTAATGTATGAGTGTGAATGTGTGTGTATGGATGTTTCCCACTACTGGGTTGCAGCTGGAAGGGTATCCGCTGTGTAAAACATATGCTAGATAAGTTGGCGGTTCATTCCGCTGTGGCGACCTCTGATGAATAAAGGGACTATTCCAATAGAAAATGCATGAATGAGTTTTTCTTTCTTCTGTTGAAAACAAAAGAAGATGGATATTATCACTATGTGTCTATAGGACTATAGGATCTGCAATGTCGAGGCAGGATTATAGTTGACTAGGAGCCACAGTTGGGTTTTTAAAAAGTGCTGTATCATCTGCAGGTATTTTTAAGGCCTGTGACTGTGAGAGCATTTCAAGCCAGTTTAAAGCATTCAGGCATCATAATGTTTGTAACTTTTAAATTTAAAGTTGTGTTTATGTGTATATATATATATATATTAGGGCTGTCAATTGATTAAAAAAATTAACTAATTAATCACACATTTTTGTGTGATTAATCATGATTAATCACGAATAAAAAAA
>CAIGQZ010032222.1:8752988-8763978 GCA_903798205.1 Danio tinwini | reverse complement strand
TAGTGTATAGAGCAAAAACAAAAGTTAAAATAAAAAACAAATCTTCCTAAATAGAGCTATTAAAATCATCTGCCGAACTTATATTCATATCGCAGCAAAACAAAATATTGCAATGTCACATTTGTCCAATATCGTGCAGCTCTAGTATAAACCTTCTTAAAAGTTGAACGTACACCAGAATGAATTGACATTTATTTATTTTATTTATTTATCAATGAATGAGAACTGGCAGCAGGTTGCCGCAGTGGGTAGCACAATTCGCCTCACAGCAAAAAGTCGTGGGGTTTCCTCCGGGTGCTCCGGTTTCCCCCACAAATCCAAAGACATGCACTATAGATGAATTGGGTAAGCTAAATTGTCCGTAGTGTATGAGTGTGAAATTAATGTGTATTGGGGTTTCCCAGTGAAGGGTTGCAGCTGGAAGGGCATCCACTGCGTAAAACATATGCTAGATAAGTTGGTGGTTTATTCCGCTGTGGCGACCCTAGATTAATAAAGGGACTACGCCGAAGAGAAGTTTCACAAACTAATTTCAAGACCGCAGCTGGTCTCTCATCTACAATCATTAGTTAGCCAGTCAGATTAATCCAAACTCACTATAAGTAGCCAAGTAAAAACTACTCCCTTATCTTCGTTTTCTGAAGAACCCCACCATCCACCCCTTCTTACCCTTTCTTCCTTTATCATGGGGAGCTCTCGAGAACCACCTGATCTCGTACTCCCCTTACATGCTCTATCGACCAGGCGGGAGCCCTGGGCTCAATCATCTCCGAGCTCAGGGTTCTCTCCCGGGACAGCATGCCAAACCTGCTAACACTTGTCAAACAATATAAGTGTGAACTCTTGAAAAATAAATGAATGAAAGATTACAGCTCATATGATAATTTAAAGTGGTTCGATTAAGGTAATATTTAAAGTTTTATATCTTTACTTGACGTTTACATACAGAGTATATATAGAGTTTCAAAGATTTTTATTAATTGTGTGGTATTTTGAGCTGAAACTTCACACACACACACACACACCCACACACACACACACACACACACACACACACACACACACACACACACACACACACACACACACTCGAGACATCAGAGACTTATTTGACATCTTGTAAAAAAAGCGCATAATAGGTCCCCTTAAATAGTTGAGCATATTTACAGTACAAATGATTACAGAATGAACTATAAGGAAAAAAGTAAATAAATAATTAGATTTAAAACACAATAACTATTCAATAATCAAAATCAAGGTTAAGTGTTTTGATTTTAGGTCATATTGTCCAGTACTAGACTATAAATTCGTTAGGGTATGCTAACTTTTTCACATGACTGTATACAAGGTTCTCAGATGAGAAATACAGACTGCTGTCTTGTACAGTCAGATGTAAAAGGAGTTTGTGACCACAGACTGCAGGTGTGTGCAGTGAGTATTAAATGGCATGAACAGAGTGACTCATGTTATACTTTAAAGGAGATTTTGTTTTTAGTTCATTCGTCAGAATCAGAACAGATGATTGAACGCGATGCAACAGACTCGACATCACGGTTTAAAGCACCTGCCACCTTATGAAGTTACACTGAACTTTTTACAACAATTCCAAATCAGAAAAAGTTGGGACAGTATGGGAAACGCAAATAAAAAAGAGTGATTTCTAAATTTACTTTCACTTGCATTCCACTGCAGACAATCCAACAAACATTATTTAGTTTGTTCCAACATTGTTGCAACACAATTCAAAAGAAGTTGGGAAGTTTGTGTAAATGATGCGGAAATATTTATTTGAGGGTAAACGGTCCTCTTAAAGCATGTTTCTGGTCTTATTGTGAATAATTTATCAGTACAAGTTATAATAAAACATGTTACAGTGTTCTAATATTGTGTTGGGGTTTCCTAGAGCAGGTTTAAATGCATCTAGGATCAGAATATGTATTTAATATTGTAATCATTCTGCAGTGTTTTCGATACAGTTCATTTGTATCTGCTCTGATTGGTCAGCTGGCCAAGCCTGTTTTGATTGGTCTTTCTGTATGTATTGTATGCTTGAAATGCCCATTTTAAAGTGGTGGTTTGTTGCGTGGAGGCGGGATTATGCAAATGTGTTACTTTGATTGTGTTGATGTAAATCATTAGCAGGGAAATATTCTAAAATATAAAAGACTCGTCAAAGTGATTCAGAGCTGACTGTTTCTTTTGAGAGACAATGGCTGTGTCCGAAATCGCCTATACTCGAGTTGTTTCTACATTTAAATTTAAGTTTACGATCAATTAATATCGGGCTGCACAAGAAATTATTAACTATTTTCGTTTCATTTATTATCTGAGTCTGAACGATCTTTTATTTTGGTGAAATCTGACCGTTTGGTGAAACGACCGTATTCTCTTGGTTACATTTTGGTCACTTGAGCACCATAATTTAATCTACAAGCAGCACCGGAAAAAAAGTTTACATAAAATAATGTTTAATATCATTCGTTATCAATAATTATTGAACATTTTTTACAATCCATTTAGGAATATTAGGATTTTTTATTTACTTAGCCATTTTATTTTAATTTACCAACATTACTTGGTACAAGTATTAAAAGTTGATAAATCAATTATGAGAAAAGTAAGGCCCTTAAACGGTATTAAAAAGTCTTAATCATATTTTTACGAGGTCTTAAATCTTGTTCAAGCATTGTCCAAAGTGTTTGACTCCAACAAAGCATAAATATATTTATTTTCCTCCTAATATTAGCAACGGCGTGCTCGATTCACACAACTGGTTCGGGCCGGGGCGCATCCGACCAAGCTCCTTTGTCCGAGTGATGTCACGTAATTTGCGACAAACGCGGAAAGTTGATGTGACGCTCTCCCCATGTAGCGAAACCATAAAGTGAAACAGACGGCAAAATGGGAAAATGTAAGTTTGCGTACTCCTTTGGTTGGAAAAAGACGAGTTTAAGCAGTGGCTGAAGCCTGGTGCGGTGGATGGCAGGGCCGGTGTCGCGGACGAAAGTAAGCGGGGTGGTGGTGTCGCAGACAAAATTGAAGAGGGTTGAGGAGTCGTGGAAGAAAGTGAAAGTGAACATCAGATGGGGGAGGGGGGTGGTTGAGGAGGGGGATCAGTAAAATGAGGTGCCGGATCAGATTTCAGAGGTGCCGGATCCGGATTCGGTGTGTTCCAGCACAAATTAAGCCCTGCCTTTAGGATTCCTGCATATACCCTATACTAAGGCAAATAGTTTTAATAGTCCAAAAAAACAACAACAACAAAATATTGTGTCTTATTATAGAATAAACATAAATGCTAAAGAGACTCAAATTTAATAAATAAAATGTTATAAAGTGTGTGCAATGATAAAACACTGAACAATCAAAGCAAACTTTAAGGTTGATCAACATCTGTAAGGTGTCTATAATTATCTCACAGTAAACCTCAAACTCTATTAACAAAAGAAATTATGATAATCTAATCTGAGCTTTCAGGTAAAGGAACCAGCCTTCATTATTCAAATACATACTGAACATTACAAACTGTGAAGTTGAATGACTGCATTACCACTATACTAAAAACTCTTTCAGATGGGGTGCTAGTGGCTGGGATGCACATGAAAAGAAACCAAAAAGCCACTCTGGTGATATCCTTACATCCTTTAGTATTTACAATCTCTTCACTGCTGCCTGTTACGGCACTTGTTTTCGTGTGTGTTGTTATTCTGACCTGAGGTGGCCAAACACAAGCGGAGTCCGTTCATTCGTTTTTACCATTTTCAATGAGCTTTGTGCTTGCTTCATAACTAGGCGACCATCAACCATTTTCTCAGAGGATGATAAATGAACAAACCATTGCTGCGTATACTAGTTTGTATTTATGAAGAGAATGAAAAGGCACTGCAGTGTTTGGGTGCTCCCCAACTTTGGGAGTCTGCCATTATTACCGAAATGTGTATATTACATACAAAGTGTGAAGCAGATTAGTTAGTTCTACTTACATGAATCGCGGTGCACACGTGGCAATCTGAAATGTTTTCAACTACACTGTAAAAAAAATCTGTATTTTTACGATTTATTTCCAGCAGCTGGGGTGCCGGAAAAAAAAGCAAAATAATGGCCGTTGAATTACAGAAATTTACTGTAAAATAACAGAGATTGAATTACAGAAATATATCAGTAATTTAAAATTAAGGAAATTTCTGTAATTTAATGTCCGTTTTTTACAGGAAATTTCTGTAATTTAACGACCGTTTTTTTTTTTTCTTTTTTTCCGGCACCCCAATTGCCGGGAATAAGCTGTAAAATTACTGATTTTTTTACAGTGTAGGTGCACCTATACAGGGCTCGAAATTAAACTTTTTGCTTGGTAGCACTGGTGCTCCTAACTTTAAAAATTTAGGCGCACCAGTCAAAATTTTGTCGCACCCACCTATTATGAGCACCGCTGCTAAGTTTTATATAAACCGATTTATTGCATCTAAAATCAACACTAATCAAAACTAACAAGCAAAAAATATATGCTTGCGTGAGGAAAATATGTCTCAACGAAATCCCGTTATCACAAGAAAATACATTTTAAAAACATAATTGAGTGACCAAAAGATACACGGACGGACCGCTGCACGCACTACTTGATATGAATGAATCTGTTAACGTGCTGTGTTCTCACGGGTGATGTCTGATATTGCACAGATGCTTTTGACATATCTTATTATTTGTATAGGTCATTTTAATAGCAATCCCGGTCTTTTCATGAGCTGCAATATTAGTTTAATCTTATTCAATGCAAGCCCTTTTGCGATGGTGTACGTGGTGTTAACTTTTACTTATAGCTGCATGGCTGACAGCATCTGGCGATTAAATAAAGGATTAAACAGAACATCTCGTGCTTAAAATGTGTAGATGTGGCTAAACAGTTAGCTGAAAATTCCGTCCCACAGACTTTACAGTGAATGGCTTTAGTTATTTTTATAGCGGACTTGAAGCCACTGGAAGTCTTTTATCCACTCTTTGAAAAATGTAGATTGTGGATTAACATTTACCACGTTCAGTAATTACATGTGCCATTATTTGTTGCTTTAGGTGGTTTTCAAAAACAAAATCAGACCGTGTTGTTGTTATTCTCTTCTTCACCGCTTTACATCTTAGCGGTTGTAGCTCTCCTGTCATCTGAAGGCAGAAGGTGTTGACTGAGTGATTGACAGCTGATTTTGACCAATCTATCCATGATCAGTTCTAGCACATTGGGCCAATAAAAAGAGAACGAAGGCGGGGCAAGCATTGCAGGCTTTGTTTACTGCAGCAAGTAGCAAGACAACAGTTTTAAACTGTGTAGCAGTTTTAATAAGTGTAAAGATGCATTCTCCTTTAATGTAGCCTAAATCTGCGCATGTGGTGAACCTTTTGCAGTGAAAACTGGTTGCACGCAAATGCTGCCAAATATATTTTGAGGTTGCATAGATAAAATTTCGGGCGCATATGCAACCAAAATGGTCGCAATTTCAAGCCCTGACCTAGAAAATGCGTGTCCAGCAGCCACATTTTAATAAAGCTTTAGTGCTTCATACCGAAATTCATACCAATGGTGTTCAGTCAATAAATATGGATTACCGTTTTATCGGCCCAGCCCTAAACCGATATCTTTGGAAAGTTTTTTTGCTTAGGGGAAAAGGCCCAGTGAAGGACCCACAAACTACCAAGGAATGGATCCGCAACCCATTTGTCAACAAATCAGGTGAATCCAGCATGTATGTGCAAGAAGTTGATCAACTGCTGGTGATCGCAACCGATGGTGGCTTTAGGGGGCGTTCACAAATCGTGTCTTTTCTAGAGTTTGCGAAAGTTCGTTATTTCCAATGAAGGTGTGCGCCTTCCAGATGCGCCCAGTTGAATGAATGCCGCAAGCACACTGTGAGTCATGTGACAAGAATTGACCGATCAGCTTTACCTTTAATGGAATATATACATTTCAGTAGACTTATTATCTTAGACAAGCACAAAACACTCAAACACTGCAGTGCTTAGTAATTTTCTCCATAAATAAAACTTGTATCAGAGCTGCAGCAATGCTTTGTCAGCTTGTCATCCTCTGAGAAAACAGCTGATGGTCACCTAGCATCCTACAAAAACCCCCCTGTCTGCAGTAAAATTGTCAAGTATTGACCATTCCACGATGATAAAAAGGTTGAGGACCACTGCTATATAGTATGAATGTGAGTACTAAGAATGGAGATGAGACGTACTCCAGTCGCCCTTTTATAATAATCACGTGTCCTACCCACGTCAGTTCCCTTTCACCCTCATTCATTAAATCTCTACCATTGCATCATGGGATAGTGTAGCGTTCATTGGATGCACACTTCAGAATCTCTACAAAAATAGTAGGTCATCCGTGTACTTGTCACAACAGTTTTCCCAATACTATGAATTCAGACATACTTCTCTGCTCACATACTTTTTTTAATTTGAAGATTAAAGACGCATTTAATCATGAGAGGTCTGACAGTGGACTCTATTTCGTGTTGTTTTGAACCTAAATAAAGGCTAAATGTCTGCTGTGTGTAGTTTTTCTGTAAGTGGTAACATATCAGAGACTGTAAGGGTCTGTAAGTGTTCATATATGTTGCATTTATGTATTTATTTAATATAATTGCAGACATAACAGTAGGCTATTCAGTATAGGTCATTGATCTGCAGTTATAATTAACTCATGTTCATAGTAAAGTTAGTAATAAACATTTATACACCAGTATTTATGTGTGTAAAGCATCTGTTTTGTGAGAAGGGCTGCTCATATGATATGTGAGCGACCCGTACAGCTTTACTTTAGACATTTTCTCGAGCGAAAATGACGTCGAGTGCAACTTTTTGTTGTACACCACACCCACCAAAAGAGTACCATTGGTAGCCTTTTAGCAGTGGAAACACAATCCTAATAAAGGTGACCTGTACCGACCCGTACCGTACTGTACCAGTCAGTGGAAACGAGCCATAATATAAACTTAAATTTACATTAGACGTGATAACCATGAATCCATGATTATGATTATTCTTCAGACTATTTAATCGTACAACCAAAATCTATAATTGTTGCCATCCATAATTGTTATGCAGTTTAATGGCCTGTTTCCACTGAGTGGTACATTACGGATCGGTTCAGTACGCTTTTATGGCCGTTTCCACTGTCAAAAGCATACCGAACCGTACCTTACCACTTTTTCGGCACCCTTTCGAATGGGTACCAAAGACGAGAAAGGTACCAAAAGGTGGAGCTACACGCGCAGCTGAACGCTGATTGGTTTACAGAGATACGTCACGATCTCGTGGAGCTAGCCAGAATCAAAACAATGGAGCCGCCATGTTTTTTTTAATACACAGCCGAGACAACTATATGCATATAATAACGATACATGGATGACCCGGGCTCAAAACAAACCTTGTCGTTGTCTTGATGAACAGCCACAAAGCCAAGAATCTGCCGTGTCCTGTTGCTGTTTTACAAGGCCGTCTAAAAGTCTAAAAGTGCGAGCGGTTTTCGCTTTCTCCAGGGAGCTCACGATCGTGTCTAGATTTAATATAACAAACTTCTTGAGCTGATGATAATAACGTGTGTGTGATTAATGAAGCGTCTTCGACATCTGATCCATTCAGAAAGAAAAGGACAAACGCGAGAGTGAAGCGCGGAAAAAAGGAGAAGCCCGACAAAACACAGGAGCAAATAGTTTCAGCAACCTGAACAATCTGCCATGAACAAATCATGAACAGACTGCCATGTTTATCATCACCTTTTGGACTATTATGAACTCTGAATGACGGAGTTACTCTCTAACAGAGGCTACATGTGCTGCAGAAGATTACAGATACAGATGAGAGGTTAGCTCTGACTGTGGGCTACTGTATATGTTGCGTGTTGTTTTTGAACTCAAATAAGGACTTAATGTCTGCTGTGTGTCATTTATCTGTAAGTGGTAACATATCGGAGACTGTAAGGGTCTGTATGTGTTCATATATGTTGCATTTATTTATTTATTTTATATAATTGCAGACGTTACAGTAGGCTGTCACACTGTCATTGATCTGCAGTTATAATCAAATCATGTTCATAGAAATGTTAGTAATAAACATTTATAAACAAGTATTAATATGTTTAAAGCATCTGTTTTGTTAGAAGAGCTTCTCATATAATGTGAATGACCTGTACAGCTTTACTGTAGACATTTATTCGAGCGAGAATGACATTGACTGAAACTCTCTGTAGTACACCATGCCCACCAAAAGGGTACCCTTTGTAGTGGAAACGCAAGCCTGATAAAGGTGACCCGTAACGACCCGAACCGTACCGTACTGTACCACTCAGTGGAAACGAGCCATAAAACACCAAATGAATGTGTCTGAATGTAGAAGAAGCCTACTTCAGCACTGCACTGCTTTTGTTGTGCTTTGAAATACAACATTTGAATGTTTGTAAAAAAAATAGCCACATTGTACAGTGCAGTGATGTTACAAAATACAACATATTAACATTTTAATGTAGAAAAACACAACGTGAGCGTCTTAGGGAGCAAAAATACAGCATATGGGCTCTCATATGCTGTTGCGTCATCACTTATATTGCAAGTTATATCTCTCCGGCCCCTCATTTGGGATGCTTTTCATGAGCTAGCCCCCATGATAAACTAATTGAATAGCCCTGCCACAGAGCAAAACAGACGGCAAAATGGGTTAATGCAAGTTTGCATACTGGTTGGAGAAAGACGAGTTTAAACAGTGGCTGAAACCTGTCGCTGAAAACAACCACGTCATTTATTCTTTCAAGGTTTGTTTCTTCTTCTGAGCTTATCTGAGTTCTGTTGCAGGGTTGTGCTCCATTGATTTATTTAACTACAACTGTTTATTAGCAACTGTTTATTAAGTTAAAGGTTTGATACTGATTAGAACTTGAAGTGGCGATGGGGTCTTAAAATATTCTGAGAAAGTCTTTAAAAAGTCTTAAAAAGGTATTGAAATTACCTTTAGGATTCCTGCATATACCCTGAACAAACTATATAGTAGAGAAGTATGCGATTTAGGATGCAGCCATTATTTTTATTTATCACTCACTGCTATGATGCAACTTTGCCGTTTAAATTGAAGGACAGACAAGTTACAAACTGCAAAGAATTTCTTTCAAAACTTAGACGATCTGGGGTCTCATTTATAAATGGTGCAATTTAGATTGACTTCTATTGAGAAGACGGGGGTGGTAAACTCCAAGTAAACATATTTAACTTAAATATTGACTTGATTGAACTACTTTAAAATCAACATATGAGCCATAATCATTAATAAATCAATTTATTCTGGTTTACGTTCACTTTTAGGAAGGTTTCTAGGCAATGTTTAGAAATCAGATTATGTAAAAAAAGAAGAAGAGCTCTTTCTTTGTCATGCGATTTATGTTTAAAAATCTTTGGGAATCCTTTTATATTTATTTGTATTATGATTATTTTTATTGGTAGGGAATGCATTTACTAACATGAACAAACCATGACTAATACATGTATTACAGTATTTATTTCATGTTAGTTATTGAAAATACAGCTGTTCATTGTTAGTTCATGTTAACTCACAGTGCTTTAGCTAATGTTCACAAGCATTAATTTTAATAATGCATTAGTAACTATGATTAATAAATGCTGTACAAGTATGGTTCATACTTAATACACGTTAGTAAATACATTAACTAATGAAACCTTATTGTAAAGTGTGACTTTTTTTGCAGTTTCATTTGTTTCCTCTAGTGGTGCAAACCCAACATAGGCTCAATCTGAAAACGTAGCCCTATATACATTTCTGGAGATCGCGAATTAAGTAGCCACGCTACTCGACAGTATGACGCCATTCCTTTTTGCGCTTACCAGCTGACCGCTTACCTTCATATAGAGGGCTTTCCTGCTGTTACCAGTTTGTCCAGTGGCTCGCTGCGTACGTCAGTGGACTTGTGATGTGGAGTGGAGTTGACCATGATGATTGTTCGAGTCGGGTGAAGAAGGATTCCAGAAAGCGAGTAAGACAAAAACAGAAGCCAAAAAAAAAAACAAGTAAATAACAGGGTGAGAATGTGGTAAAATCTGAAAACAAAGTAAAAATCATGCGGCCGCGAGGGGCTTTTCTTTTTCTGCATTGCCCTTGGAAACTCTGTTGGTTGGGTTTAGGGAAGGGGGAGGATTGGACAGTCAGTCAGTCAGTCGGCAGCAGCCTCTGGTGAATTTATGCGAGAACAGCAGGAATGAATGGCACTCACAAGAGAAATCTGAAATCTGAAAAAGCATACACAGCAGCCTTTGATGAATTTGCGAAAACAAAAACTGCTAAAAATTTACCTCCTCGGACGTTTTTGGCGCTCTCCAGAAATGTATACTGGGGTGTGTATTCAGAATGAGCCTGGGTTGTGCAAACAAGGGTCGGGCTGATAGACGGCCAATAAACTTGACGATGCTGAGCTGCCATCGTGATCCATCGCCCCGCCCCACATTTATATTGTTATATAACCTATTATTTGCAAGTCATCTTAATAGCAATAACGGTCTTTTCATAAGCAGTGTTAAATTTAACACATAGCTGCCGCTTGCACGGCTGACAGCATCGTGAGGATTAAATGAAGGATTATACAGAACCTCTCACGCTTAAAATGTGTAGATTCAGTGGCAAACACTGTCACCTGCAAACCCCGTCCCACAGACTTTACAGTGAATGGCTTTAGTTATTTTCATAGCTGACTTGAAGCCACTGGAAGTCTTTTATCCACTCTTGGAAAAGTGTAAACGGTGGATTAACATTCAGCACATGATCACTAATAAGATGTGCCATTATTAGTGACTTTAGGTGGTTTCTAACACAAAATCTGTCAGTGTTATTTTCACTCTCTCATCTTCAGCCCTTCACATTTCCGCGGTTGTAGCTCCTGTCATCTGAAGGCAGAAGGCATTGACTGAGTGATTGACAGCTGATATTAACCAATCCATTC
>CAIGQZ010032222.1:8717209-8731774 GCA_903798205.1 Danio tinwini | reverse complement strand
CACACACACACACACACACACACACACACACACACACACACACACACACACACAAACACACACACACACACACACACACACACACACAGAGAGAAAGAGAGAATGCGCAGAACAGTGCACTCCCTTCAGATCATCAAAACACACCATCGCGTTCATCAAATTTGCTTAAACTAAACGTTCTTAAAGTATGGCTGTATTTCTGACACAGCAACGTGAAGCAGACGCTTTACAAAAGTTGCGTGTTGGAGGGAAACAAGTCAAACTTAATTAAACATTTGAGGCCGCTTGGAATCAACTTAAAGATTCTAAACTATTATCACCATAGTTTTTCTATAACTGCACTTTATAACTTATACCTGTATTCTGCACTTGCTGCTATTGCACTCCTGGTTAGACCTAAACTGCATTTCGTTTCCTTGTACTTGTACATGTGTGATGACAATAAAGTTGAATCTAATCTAATCTCTAATCTAAAGATGAGGAATAGGCTGTCTTTGACAACTTGCGACATCATGTGGCACTTTCACTGAGTACATTTACATGGACACCAATACTCCGCTTTTTAAGAGTCTACCATGTAAGCAGCGATTTTTGATTATCTTAAAGGACCACCCGAGTCCCGTAATGCAGAGTTTTTTCTTTCCGTTCGCCATGCGGTATCAAAATTCATTAAAACAGCACTCTTCCAGCAGTTCTTCATTTCATCCAATAATTGTCACGAGGCATGAACAATATGTTGCTGAATGAAAGTGAACTGCTGAACTGCAGTTAAAGTTTAATGATTAAAAATTAAACTCTGGAGGAAACGCTGGAGAGCCTGGTGATGCGACCTTAATTGTTTTATCCTGAAACTTTCCTTCTAAGCGCTTCCTTGGTCTTATCCATATTTCTTTGCACATTAAACACAGGCAGGGCCGGAGCAAGCTGAACTGGCGCTCTAGGCGAACGGCGATCACGCCGCCCTCAACCCGAAAGTGAAATAGAAAGTGACCAGTTCGCGAATGAAAGTGAGGACCAGGGGGTTCGCTCACTATTCTGCTGCCCAAGGCGGTCGCCTAGGTCACCTCTATGGATGCGCCAGCCCTGAACACACGTCGGCCACAACAGGAAATAAAAAAAACTGCAACTGCGTTAAATGCGTTTTTTTTAAGCCTTAAATATTTCAAATTGATCGCGTGCGTTAACACGCTAATTTTGACAGCCCTAATAAAAATATGAATTTAGAATAAAAAACTAAAATAATGGGAGAAAAAACTAAAGCAAAGAACAAAAAAAGGGATAAAAAAGAGGGGAAAGGAACTATTCTTTTAAGGTTATCTATAAGCTAATGTGCTCCAAAACAGTGTCAACATTTTAATTAAGAAGATGTAAACATGCCGGTCCTATTTGAATTAGAAAGCTGTATTTTACAGTTAAGTAATGGTCAGTCAGACAGAGTATTACTACTATTAGTATTATTGTGGACTTGATTCTGATGACTTTGTGATGCAAACAAAATGCTATTGGTTGTTTTTAAAGGGGGGAGGAGCTACTCTATGTTCTGCCCACTCTTCATATTTCAGTTGAAATTACGTCACACAATAAACAAACATGCACATTTCAAAGCACTACAGGGATCTTTAATAGTGTTTTGATTTGTTTGTATTTCTGCTTGTTCGTCAGAGTCTGATCACAGCTCATGACCAGTTTAAAGCCACTCTTCCTGAGGCCGATAAGGAGCGAATGGCTGTGATGGGAATCCAGAACGAGATCGTGAAGATCGCTCAGACCTATGGCATCAAGCTGGTCGGAGTCAATCCATACTCAGTGCTCAGCCCACAGGACATCACCAATAAATGGGAGGCTGTGAGTACAGAGTAAACACTCACACACACACATTGTACAAGGCTTGAACTGAACTGTGCTGAATGATAACACTGTTGTATTCTGTAGAGCTGCTTTTAGGCGAATCAAAACTTAAATTATACAAATTTTATTATTAATTATTTTCATTATTTGTGAACTTTTAGTGAATGCACCTAGGGATGCTCATTTCGGTTTATTTTACTAACCAACAACCACAGCTCGTTAACCGAATATTAACCGTTAACCGATGTATTTTTAAATATTATTTAATATAATAATAATAATAATTGAGGTTTCTATTTTGTGACACATTAAATATTTTAAAATACTGATTTATTTTAACATGCGAACAGCAGCATACAGGACATAACAGAACATCTTCACGCACCTGCAGTGTTACAGCATAGAAAAAAAGAATAAACTAAATAATAATAATAAAATAAACAGGCCTGCCTTAGATATTTTTCACCTAAATGACCAATTTAGATTAGAAAATGAAAACACTGACTGAATCCTTTTTAAGAACCGGCATTTGCAAATTTTTCCAATCATGTTTTTTTCATCCGTCATATAAAAATATCAGGCTATTAAATCGATCGCTCCACTGAAAATATGCATTTAATTAATGCTTTGTTGTTATTATGTCACAAAACCCCTTTTAACATTATAATAGAAGTCATTCGTTTAATGATTATGTCATAATGACTTATTTCCTCCGTCTCACTCTCAATCAGCATCAGTGCTGGATTGTCAACTCGACTGTCAAACTGTGACTAGAAATATTCTTCTTTCATTTTGCTTCTTTAACAAAATACGTCTGTAGGCACGTGTGGTTGCACGTGTTACCATCCCGAAAGTTAACAAATATTTCTTGCACATCAGGGGCCGATCACAGCGAACGCGCTTTTCCTTTCCAAAAATGCGAGGCGCACCGCACCACACTGCCTTTTATGTTGACAAGAAAAAAGAAGCGCAGTGCTCTTTTATACGTCACTATAGGAAACGACTGAATTAGCTGGTCTATAGTGCGCGAGTGTTGCTGTCCATGTTGTTATAATTGTAATATACAGAATAACATTGGGATATCCATGATTTGTAAAGTAATATGCCTACAGCTCTGGCTAACTTGAAACTGCGACCACAAGTTTCTCCTCCATCATAAAAAAAAATATCCGTCATCCTGACAACACAAATACTGCAGGCACCTCAACAGAAACCCTGCTCTGCTTTCATTTGATTGAAGAATGAAAAAGACGCGACTGAAGTAGTATGAGTGGAATAATCAAGAGCATTTATTATCTGTCTGCATTGAGATCTCACTATGCTGTCAATAGCAACTCTCGCAGGTTCAGTCAATTAAAGAGAATCACGTGACCTCCGACTCAAGCCAACCGGAAACAAGGAAATTTGTAACATAAACATACACATTCAAAAAATGAAATACAAAACAATAAACAACCCAAAATACAAGCTGACCGATCAGCGTCAGCTACATTCACAGACTTATCTTATTTTATCTTTATGCGAAAATATATTTAAGATGCACTTCCGGAAGCTGTACAGCTAAAAAACTGGACAGCAGCGCTAATGCCCGTTTATTTGTCTTATAGAGCTGCGTAACAGTGAAAGTTGAATTGATCTTTTTGTTAATTACCGTGAAGCTGCTTTGAAATAACATTGCATCGTATAAAGCATAATTAAAGTCAAAATTACATTTAAATTGACAGAAATTAGGTTGAGCTTTGACTTTGGTCTGTCGCCCCCTGCAGGTCAAGCAGCTGGTTCCCCTTAGAGACCAGATGCTGCAGGAGGAGGTTGCCAGGCAACAGGCCAACGAGAGGCTGAGACGCTCGTTTGCTGCTCAGGCCAACATCATCGGACCCTGGATTCAGACCAAGATGGAGGTGAGATTTTTTCAAGAGTCTACAAGACTAAAGGAAGTCATTAGAGCTTCAGTGCTGGGAAGTAAAGGAGCGCAGGCTAAAGCAAAAATCTGATGGGTTCTACAGGAGTATTCAATACAGGGAGTTAATTTGTTACAGTCAGACCCTCTAGGATTTTGTGAGTTCAAGGAGATAAACAAAAGTACTATATTTTTGTGTATCTTTACAACGAAACACAAGTGTTGAAGCAACTAATGCCATATGTTTTGAGAAAAAGGTCATTGTGGGATAAAAATACTCAAAATAAATGTCCCTGCAGAATCTTGGACTGACTGATCAATTGTTTGCGAAGACCATATTGTCACATTTTGAGTAATAAGATTTTTTTCATTTGGATTGTGAACGCTATATCATTTCTTGTTATTTTACTTGAAGATAGACCACAAAAGCTTCTCGATTCTAAGGAGATCACATGTTTTAGTGTCAGTATTAAAAGTCAAACGTTATTGTGATTTATATTCCTCAAATGTGGAAGATCGGTATATGTCCAGGTAGTGTGGAGTATAGGGGTGTCAAAATTAATTGTTTCTTCTATGGATGCACCGTTACCATTTCTTTTAAAACCGATCCGATCTCGATACTAAAATTCTGAGTATCGACCGATACAGATCCGATCCCGATATTGTGCTGTTTTTTATTATTATTTTTGTATTATTATTAACATTCTACGGTTTCTATAGTTTTGGTGATAAACTCAAATAATATATCTCCTTTAGTAAAAATAACAGACCTATAGGCCTACTGTAGATGACAGATGGCACAATTTAACTAAATATGATGCTTGCTATAAACTATTAACTACATTATTTGAGCATTCATTATGACATTGATCTGATCTGTTGTGGTCCAGCTTATGTTTCCTTTTCAATATTCAGATTTTTCTTTGAAATCTGTAATAGGCTACCACTATTAACCCTAATCGTTGGTAAAAACAATCTGCCTTTTAGCAAAGCCTGATATTTTCCTGCAGGTTTGAAGCAGACTAGGGTTTCTGCAGATATCATAATGTCAAATTTAAGACTTTTTAAGACCTTTTTAAGACCATTAAGTATTAAATTTAAGACCTATATCACAATATCAATAACACGCATACACAAAGAAAAAATGCAAAAATCACAAAATTTGTGGCAAAATAAACGCATTCAAATTGAACAGTACTGAAGTCAGGTTAGATGCATCATTAAACGACAGGAAAAAACCATCAAACATCTTAAGGCTGCTTTATACTTTCGCCTGGCACCGCATCGTGCAGCTACGCTGACTGCGCACCTCACAAAACAGACGAGGCTCCTTAAAACGACAGGGGACGGTCAAAAGAAACCCACCGTAAAGTCAGACGGATACACAGAGAAGTAGGAAGTTTATGGAAATACGTCATATCATTAATATCGTTCAAGATTTTAAAACTAATTATTTTTTTATTATTTTTATAAATTATTTTAATGATTATAAGGATTTTTATAATCATTCAAGGTTTTTTAAATCAAACTATGATGCATCACTTGCTTTTGTTCATATCTCGGACAGTTCTACCTAATAAAGTTAAATGTTACTGACAACAGAACATGCATTTCTCTACAATTATATTTTTTATTATAGAAAAAATTAAAGTCAAACAAGCTAAATCATATCACACACACCCAAAGCGAACCTCCGCAAACACAGCGATGATGTCACATTCGCCACTCGCACTGAGTTCAATAACAAAAAGCTGATTGGCTACTGCATGTTGGTCTCCTTTGTAGTTGTAATACCGCAAAATACATTTAGACTAGGGAAATAAAGAACTACAACACCACAAAAACCAAGCAACAACAACAAAAAAGAATTTAAATTAGCATTAGATGTAGCGTTACATGGAC
The DNA here is from genome assembly GCA_903798205.1 of Danio tinwini. NCBI lineage: Eukaryota > Metazoa > Chordata > Actinopteri > Cypriniformes > Danionidae > Danio > Danio tinwini. The sequence goes on along the minus strand of CAIGQZ010032222.1, from coordinate 8,726,124 downwards.
ATCAGAAAAATAAGACCTGTGCAAAAATATTTAAGACCTACAACAGGAAATTTAAGACTTTTTAAAACCCTGCAGAAACCCTGTACCTAATAAACATTTCCTCGCCTATAGCCGTGTGAGATGGAGAAACTGAAAGCATGTCTGTAAAATAATTTTTTGTCTGAAAAATTATCTGTTTGAACAAATTTTGTTTGGTATAATTTGTTTGTTATTTTAATGTATTTTTGTTGGTCAGATATCTACAAAATAAACAAGAATATTTGAGGTGAAGTTCAAAACAAGGTCCGCTTAAATGCTTTAGCGCACAATCTGACAAACTGGACTGTTAAATAAAATGTTAATATAAATAAAATTACAGTGAAATATTCACAGTTTCAGTGTAGCCTATATTAGGCTAAATAATTTTATGTTAATGACAATTCATATGGCCCGGGCCGTCCTTTTCACTGTTAATAATTTAATTAACTAATGAGCAAGGCTTTACAAACTTTTTGCGGCACAAACATAAGAAGGAACAAACATTCGCGGAAGGAACATAATAACATAAACTTAGCCTATTATAAGAATAATCTTACGGAGCGGCGCATGTCGCGTCTGCGCAGCCGGTTCCTGAATGAAGTGCTTGCATCACTAAGACACAGAGCGCAGCACTCTGGTATACGGACACTTCCAAAACAGCAGCACAAAGGGGAGAAATCAGTGCATTGAGGATGTCCAATGATTATTGAGCCTTTTCTAATTTAAAGTTTCAGGTAGGCCTACTTTGTGTGTGAAGCGCAGGTAATAGCCTAACCCTACTCCAGTGTTGTGAATGCGATCTGCTGATCTAACAGACACAGCGCGTGATTTAGAAACAGCAATGACCTCTATGTTGCACGTCAAAATGAACCCATTTAATGCAAAACTAAATGGACGTGCTGAAGTGAACATGAATTTAACCACATGAATATTCAACTGTACTTCACATTAAACTATAGAATGGCTTCAAAACATTTGTGATATAGTAGGTCTGCTTGACAACTTTCTAGTGCCTTATAATAGGCTTCCTTCGTGGCTTTTGTTGGCTTATAAATTACACAGAATACACAGCACGCACAAGATGGGATTTGGATCGGTAGCAGCTGGCCGATACCTGATCCAGCAAAAATATGTGATATCGAACCAATATCCGATCCAAGTATCGAGATCTGTGCATCCCTAGTTTCTTCGGTGCACCGCAATGCAGATGGGGACAATTCGATATCGGTTCAGTAATAGATCATAACCGGTTATTACGCACTGACGACATTTATCCCCTATGCGCGATGTCGCAGTAGAATACTATGGCAAAGGAGGCGAGGGCGAGTAAATAAACCGCTCCTACTACTTAAAAGGTAAATAATTATGCACAATTTACTGCTTGTGAGTGTGCTGGACAGTCTTTCACTGATTCTGAGAGGAATGGTAAAGCTCGAGCCGCTATTTCACTACTAGGGAGAAATGCTGTAAAATTCATCTCTGCCTCTCTCCCTCTCTCTTACTCTCACTTACACACACACACACACACGTGCGCGCTTCAGACATTTGGCCCACTGGGGTGTTCGTGGGGTAACTTTTCTCTCCTTCCGGCTGTTATAGTGATACTTGTGGACCCAGACACCAGCGTATTATGCGCATATAGACTGTAACAGCGGCTGTTCTTCCTGCGTCACTCATCAGTGAATAGCGCTTTCATTTTTAATGCCAATCGCAGCCCTTTCTGTTGAGCGGGTGAAGACAATGACCGATCATAAGGGTTTAAGACCTCGCTTGTCAGTGCTCAAAAAGCAAGCGGGATAATATTTATATTAGTTTATTTGCTATAAATGCTCATGTATTCGTCTGTGTATGTACTTACGTTTTGTTTAAAACATTCAAAAAGAGAGTTTTCTTTGAGCAGGTAAAATTAATGGTACAGTTCATATATCTGACTGCTTGTATTAAAGGACAAAATTGTATTACAAATAATGTATAAATATGAATATATTTATAGATTTTAATACAATGTTTGTCTTGTGCTGTGAAGAAAAAATCTAACTGTGTATGGAAAGCGTCTTCAATGCACCAAGATATCGAATTGAACCGAATCGATGGCATGATAATCGTAACCGAACTGTGAGACCAGTGTATGTTCACACCCCTAGTGAAGTAACAGTAGAACTCCAATTCATCATCTCACTTTAAACCACTACAGATCTGAAACCTTCATCTTAGTTTTAATATCGGTACAGAAACATTCATTCATTCATTTTCTTTTCAGCTTAGTCCCTTTATTAATCCGGGGTCGCAACGGCGGAATGAATCGCCAACTTATCCAGCATATGTTTTACGCAGCGGATGCCCTTCCAGCTGCAACCCATCACTGTGAAAGATCCATACACACTCATTCACACTCATACACTACAGCCAATTTAGTTTATTCAATTCACCTATAGCGCATGTGTTTGGACTTGTGGGGGAAACCGGAGCACCCGGAGAAATCCCACGCGAACACGAGGAGACCATGCAAACTCTACTAAGAAACGCCAACTGACCCAGCCGAGGCTCGAACCAGCGACCTTCTTGCTGTGAGGCAATCATGCCACCCACTGCGCCACCCTGCAGTTCATTAAGCATTAATTTCAAGTTTATTATTATTATTATTTAAAAACAGAAAATACAGTATGAACAATGTACAATACATAGACCTTCTTACAGTACAGGCAATAACAATCAATTATTAACAATACACAATAAATACTTACAATGCAGACATACATCATAGCTATTGTCGTTTATTTAGAAATATACACCGGTGCACTGGAGCTGGAAACTGTTCTCACGATATAAATAAATATATAAACAAAATAACTCTGCTTGCTGTAGTTGACACAGGACTGGCGTGAAATATGCATTGATACAGCTTTATTATATGTGGTATGGGGTTTATTTTACGGTGGTCGAGAGAGCGTAACGCTCTGCAATTAAAGAAAGCACATGCAATTACAAAAAACACCAACAAACAAAGAAACGATCTTCATCAATTTGACAGCACACGTGTTGCAAGTTGGTCACAACACAAACAACTGGAGAAACGAGCAGCAATTGGTCACAACACAAACAACTGGAGAATTGCGCTGCAATTGGTCACAACACAAACAACCAAAGAAACGCGCTGCAATTGGTCACAACACAAACAATTGGAGAAACGCGCTGCAAATTGGTCACAACACTTGCAAATATCCAAGTAACACAACGGAAATGTTTCTAGGAGATCCAAAAACATGACGGACCCTGCTGAGATATGGATGTGTTATTATGCCGTAACTGTGCTCAGTGAAGTGATTAGTGGTCTTTGAAAGGAGTGCTTTTTCCTTTAATATCCTGATTACACGACATAATAAACCCTTACAAACTAGTGATGTGCGATACCACTGGTTTCCTATCTGATTCGATACCAAGTTAAATGAAGGTGAGTATCGGCGATACCGATCCGATACTGCCCAAAAATTACTGTTTGGGAAATTTAAAGTAACAATTAGTGCACTTAAAAGTGTCACTTCATACTGAATACGAGACATAATACAGGTTATTTAGTTTATTGTTTATGAATGAAGAATTATCATACAAAAAAATAGCCAACTTACATATTTATTGACAGCATCTGAGCATGTATATCTTAAAACACCTACCTAAACATCTTAAAAAAACATTTACACTTCTAGTTTAGTGACATGTTCATTTAGTTCCCCTGAAAGTGTTTTTAACCTTTTCCGTTGTTTTATCATTGTCACAAAAAATGAAATCCCCCAAAATACAGCCACATTTTCTGCTTCTGTACCTGGATAGTGCCTGCCTGCTGCACCTAAGGACTCTGAAAGCGTTGTCTGTCTTGCCCTAGCAGCACCTGTGCCTCTCCTTTCCTCCTTATCTGACCGCCTAGTCATGACGTTGTCTTATTCTGTCTTGTGATTTATATGTAGATGTTCGATTAGGTTTGTGGTATTACAACAGTACCTCACCACATCGTTTGAGTTTATAGAAGTGAAGTATCTACACACATACTTTGCTTGTGGTCATCCATATCCAATGACAGCGTGACTAAACAACATGTGCCAGCGGACTGAGTGGTAAGCTACCGTGCTTTACAGTTGTACAGTGCCATATTACGCACATGACTTGGCAGGCGAAAGAACAAGTAGTTCAGACAAAGTTGGCATCCCTGCTGAAAAAACAGCTTAAACCAGCCTAATCTGGTTGGCTGGTTTTAGCTGGTCGACCAGCCTGGTTTTAGAGGGGTTTTGGCCATTTCAAGGCTGGTTTCCAGCTATTTCCAGCCTGGTCTTAGCTGATCAGGCTGGAAAATGACCTGGGGTTTTTGTGCATCATTACCTCATAGCAAACTAGCGGTAAGAAGGGCGTGGCTATAAATAATAAAATACAGTTGCTATGGAAACCATTAGGTTGACTTCAACAAAAGGATCGCCACTCCAAATGCAGAAGCAGATGCTCAGACTTTGATTGAGGAATACCAAAACAAGCTTTTTTCAGTGGATGAACATGCACAGATTAATTATGCACTTTAAGAATAATGATGTGAGCTAGCAAAATAAACATTGCAAATTAAATATATTAAATAAATATACTACTCACTAATGTGTTTAAATGCTACTTTAACTTACCAAAATAAGTAAAAATAAATGAACAAATCAACTTCTGTTTTGTATAATGTAAGTTGAAATGACTTAAACCGTTATTTTGATTCAGCTTGAGAACATGTTTTATAGCGTTTGCATGTTTAGCTGACCAGCACTGTGTGTCTGTGTACTGTATTAGGAGATCGGTCATGTGTCGGTGGACATCGCCGGCTCTCTGGAGGAACAGATGAACAACCTGAAGCAGTACGAGCAGAACATCATCAACTACAAATCCAACATCGACAAACTGGAGGGAGACCACCAGCTCATTCAGGAGGCGCTCATCTTCGACAACAAACACACCAACTACACCATGGAGGTATTCACACACACACACATAGAGAGTGACACACAGACCTGCACACACACAAATACAGATTTGTGTTTTTGCGAATTGTGGGGACATTCTATAGGTTTCCATTGTTTTTATACTGTACAGTCTGTATTTTCTATGACCCTACCCCTTACTGGAAATGGTGCAGTTTTATTTCCTGAAAAAAAACCTAATTCTGTATGATTTATAAGCTTTTTGAGAAATTGGGACATCAGAAATGTCCTCATAATTCACCATCGCCTTATCATATCCATGTCATTATACACATTTGTGTCCTGACGTCACAAAAACACACACGCACACTGTTATCAAATAATTCATCGGTCAGTAAGGTACTTCAAGGACAACACGCACACTTAATACACAAATACACTTCACTGAACATTTACACATAGACATGAGCTGTATGCAATATAACTGCAGGATATCTATAGCTGCGTCTTAAATGGCACACTATGCACTATGCCCTTATGCACTATGTACTTATGCACTTATACACTCAACAGCATAGTATATGCATGTAGTGTTGTCCCAAATGGAACACTAATGGTTATTTTACTAAGCCGAAGTTCAAACCATTTCCCTGATGATGTTTGACGGTTGCCAAATTAGCTAAAAAAATGACCAAACAACAAAATAATACCTGCCATGAGTATATCCGCATTCACCATTGGAAGGCGCTATAATCACTCTCGTAGGAGAATACTGCTTTCACAATCCAAAATAAAGTTATCCAACATGTGTGCCCAATAGCTCTGCCCCTTCCACTACGTGAGCAAAGCTGCGGTCATTGAGTGCGTGTCCATCATAACACACTTCATTTTACCGATTGAATGAGTGCATCATCCGGGTAATTAAAGTGCACTTATTATTGTTAGAGTTTCAGTGTGAACGCTCTATTTACACTATTTATACTACAAAATGGCGTAGAATAGTGCATAAGTATGCGAATTGGGATGCACCTTATGCTTATATATAATAACTTTCACAGTTAAAGCTATTATTCATTAATAAATTTTTGGCTTAGTCCCTTTATTAATCTGGGGTCGCCACAGAGGAATGAACCGTCAACTTATCCAGCATATGTTTTACGCAGCGGATGCCCTTCCAGCTTGAATGCATCACTGGGAAACATCCATGCACACTCATTTACACTCATACACTTTGGACAATTTAGCTTACCCAATTCACCTGTCCCACATGTCTTTGGACTTGTGGGGGAAACCGGAGCACCCGGAGGAAACCAACACCATGAAGAACATGCAAACTCCACACAGAAATGCCAACTGACCCAGCCGAGGCTTGAACCAGTGACCTTCTTGCTGTGAGGCGATCATTTTACCCACTGTGCCACCATGCAGCCTGTTAAAGCTATTAGTTACTAGTTAATTAGTAAAAGTTATTAGTAACTAATAAAGTTATGGTAACTTTTGTAAAGCTGCTATACAATTACATTTTGTAAAGTGTTATACAAATAAACTTGAATTGAATTGCCTCCTCCAGCACATCCGCGTGGGCTGGGAGCAGCTGCTCACCACCATCGCTCGCACAATCAACGAGGTGGAGAACCAGATCCTGACCCGCGACGCAAAGGGCATCAGCCAGGAGCAGCTCAACGAGTTCAGAGCCTCCTTCAACCATTTCGACAGGGTCAGTGAGACGACACACACAGCCAGACTCTAAGAGCTAAGGCTCCCTGATATTGAAAAAAATCTGATATTGCAATATTTTGTGCTTTGCATTATGTATAGCTGAAGTCAGAATTATTAAACCCCCTTTGAATTTTTTTCCCTTTTTTTAATATTTCCCCAATTATGTTTAACAGAGCAAGGACTTTTTCACAGTATGTCTGATAATATTATTTCTTCAGGAGAAAGTCATTTCTTTTATTTCGGCTAGAATAAAAGCAGTTTTTTATTTTTTTAAAAACATTTTAAGGTCAAAATTATTAGCCCCTTTAAGCTATATTTTTTGATAGTCTACAGAACAAACCATCATTATACAATAACTTGCCTAATTACCCTATCCTGCCTAGTTAAGCCTTTTAATTTCTCTTTTAAGCTGTATAGATGTATCTTGAAAAATATCTAGTAAAATATTATTTACTGTCATCATGGCAAAGATAAAATAAATCAGTTATTAGAGATGAGTTATTAAAATTATTATGTTTAGAAATGTGTTAAAAAATATTATTTACGTTAAACAGAAATTAAGAAAAAATAAACAGGGGGGCTAATAAATCTGACTTCAACTGTATATATATATATATATATATATATATATACACACACACAATTTCACCAAATGACTTCAAATTTTCTATTTTTTATTCTATTATTTGCAAATAATTAATAAGTTTTATATTGACTGGCATGATTTTGTAGAGGAGTGAATCATGCATGAAATGTAATAAACAAAATTACAAGCATAGCTAAATGCATTAGATCAGTGGTTCTCAAACTTTTTTTCACCAAGTACCAACTCAGAAAAAAATTGTCTCTCCAAGTACCACCATAATAACGGGTATTGAAATACAGTAGCATAGTAGGCCTAATTAAGCAGCTACAGCACTGCAGTTCAAAAACAAGGCAGATTAATTCCTATTGTTGAGCATATATATTATTGTCAGCCACTTTGAACATTTTTAAATAGTTTGAATGGTAACACTGCACTGTTCTCACAGGTAAAAAAATTAATAAAACATTAACATTTAAATTAAAATCATAAATAAAAATAAATATGGCACTGTTCTTAAAAAAGTACAAAGAAAACTGCTGTACTTAAATGTAAAGTATTATCATATAGTAGCCTATTCATCAACCTGGAAATGTTCCTTGGGCCTCATAAATACAGGCTATATGCCATCATATTCATGTATAAACTTTAAATAAATTTTAAATATACAAATAAGTTATATATATATATATATACATGCAACATATGTCTTTGAAATGCGTTAACTTGCATTTTAAATAAATGATTTGGATTTACATATTTAAATGAGAAGTTAGATCTGCTTACTGTGCGTTAGAGATACTATACCTAAACTATACCTGCCAACATTGGGATATAAAAATACAGGAAATGCCCCCAACAACCGTTACAAATATGGGGAGAAAATTAGCTTCAAATGATAGAATACATAAACATTATAAAATTGAAAATAAAATAAAAGGTTTAGCCTATTTAAATCAATTAACTGATCACATCTGTGTTATTGTACACGTCAAGGGGTTAAAAGTGTGTTCATTTTTTTACTTTTATTATTCAGCGATTCCTCCACGTATCACTAGAAGGAAGCCTGCGTACCACCAGTGGTACACGTACCACAGTTTGAGAACCACTGCATTAGAGCAAATTTAAAGTGAAATAAACAGTGTTTTATGGTTTTCAGGGTCTAGTACAATCATATTCAGGTAGAGAAATACAAAAATTAAATATGAAATAACACTTTAAAAACTTTAAACACTTTAAACTATTCTTTAAATCAGAGATGTCCAAAGTAGGGCCCACCGGCCAAAATTGGCCCATTGTAACCTTTGATTTGGCCCACCGTCCCATCTGAGGAGAGTGAGAATGATGGAGATGGTTGGAGGCAAATGCCTTTAACACAAAAATCGCCATTTCTAATTTGACGTAACATTTTTTGTATTTTATTGCTGAGCTACAAAAAAGCGAACTGAAATTAAATGTTTCAATTAAATGTAAATCAATCTGATTTTTAAAAATAATTATATACTGTCACTCGATGGATAGAAGAGAATGCAGAAGACATCGGCCAGCAAATTAAGGCAAAAACTAGTGTACTTCTGTTATAAATATATATTATCTGTTATTATCTGTTATCTTCTGTTATTAAATATATATATATATATATATATATATAT
>CAIGQZ010032222.1:8705294-8716809 GCA_903798205.1 Danio tinwini | reverse complement strand
TATAAAATACTGTATTAGTTAATATAAATCAGTGTTTTCTAGTCATTTTTAAACATCATTAAATAAATTAGGGAATTAGCTATGGCAGCTATGTTTACCTTCGGCCCACAAGCCTCAATCAAGTTTGGTTTTTGTGCCCAAACTTTTTATTAAGAAAAAGTTTGGGCACCCCTGCTTTAAATAGTTCAATAAAATACATTTCTATTAAAGGTACAAATGGTAAAATTTCTTTCTATTTCTACACTCTCCTAGGGCTTAAAAACAGGCAAGTGATAAATATTGACTCTATTATGGTTTTTATAACTCTGCAGTAACGCCACAAATCTTATGTATTTTTAACTGTACCTATACATTCCCAATGTAATATATAATCCTAAATCATACAATACAGATAAAATAATCACTGACCCTACGATGTGACTATTGCGGATGTGCACATTGTGATATCGATACTGAAACTATATGTTGTGCAAGCCTACTCAGAGCTGAGTATGCATGTGTGTGTATGTGATGTGGATTCACTGTTGTTTTTCACTTGCAGAAGAGAAACGGCATGATGGACCCCGACGACTTCCGTGCCTGTCTGATCTCTATGGGTTACGATCTGGTGAGTGACAGAAAAGCCCCGCCCACTTTTATAAAGCCACACCCACTTATAAAAATACACATCTTTTTTTATCTCTGCTAATTATACTTAATAGTTTTTTTGATAGCAGTATCTTAACCGATGCATTTAATTGGCACCTATTATACAAAAAATCTCTTTTATAAGGGGTTTAAACAGTTTTGTGGTGAGTGTGTGAATATAACAAGCTTCTAATAATCTTTTTTTATAATCACAATTGATGAAAAACTACAGTCTACTAGTAGTTTTTAGACTACTAGTCTACAGAAACACTTTGATTGACATTCTCCCTTTGTACGTGTCATCAGAGGGGGAAAGCCCAGCCCACTAGTGACCATCTTTCCCTTATTATCATAAACAGCCCTGAGTAGGAAGCAGCAATTCGCCATTAGAGTTTTCGAATCTGCCACTATGCTGATACACAGGAATTTGTAGCTCCGCCCTCTTTTGAAAAGAGCACAATCTCAGTTGAATTTAAATCGACAGTCACCAAAATGACTATTGGCTTACAGAGAATCGTCACTGCAGTGAACGTTAACCTGTTCTGTTGATTTCTACCTCTGTTTTAAAAATAAACATTTGTTGTTTATTTATAATTTTGATATTTCATCAAATTGTTCTGCTTAATTTCTTATTATCTGCATGTTTATGCTAATTTCATAATGTGAGTATAATACAGTATGAGTAAGTCCTTAATTTAGCTTTTTTGTTATTTGGATTTTTGATTTTTAGAAAAGTTTTACATTTATGGTTTAAAATGTCAGAATAATAGATCATTAAACTCGATTTTCCAGCTTTTGCATTTTTAAAAATTAATACTTTTATACATAAGTAATACTGTGATTTACTGTTTTACATATTTATAATACGCAACGCAAGGCAAGTTTATTTATATAGCACATTTCATACACAGTGACAATTCAAAGTGCTTTACATAAACAGAAATAAAAGAGACAAGTATAAAAGATGAAAAATATATAGACAAAGAGTATAAAAACAGATTAAAATGTGTTAAAACAGGTTATAAAAGAATGAAAAAGAAGAGAAAAACATAATAGTGCGATCTGTGGGACGTAGCACAGTGCTCATTCAGTAAAGGCACAGCTAAACAGATGTGTTTTCAGGCTTGATTTGAATGTGCCTAATGTTGGAGCACATCTGATCATTTCTGAAAACTGATTCCAGCAGCAGGGGGCGCTGTTAGTAGCTGAAAGCCGATTCACCCTGCTTTGACTGAACACTTGGAATTTCTAGTTTATATGATCCTAAAGATCTGAGTGATCTGTTAGGTTTGTATTCAGCGATGCTCGATCTGTAATGTATTAAGGTCCTAGACCATTTAGTGATTTATAGACAAGTAATAATACTTTAAAATCTATTCTGAATGTAACTGGGAGCCAGTGTAAAGACCTGAGGACAGGTATGATGTGCTCTGATTTCCTGGTTCTGGTCAGAATCCTGGCCGCATCGTTCTGGATGAGCTACAACTGTCTTTTTGGGAAGGCCAGTGAGGAGGTTGTTACAGTAATCCACCCTGCTGCTGATAAAAGCATGAACAAGTTTCTCAATGAAAATAAAGCATCTTATTTTTGCCATGTTTTTGAGATGATAGTATGCTGATTCACTAACTCCTTTGACATGACTATTGAAGCTCAGATCTGACTCAAGAATAACACCAAAATTCTTGACTTTATTTTTTGTTGTTTGACCTTTATAGCCAAGGTACGCATTCACCTTGAAAACCTCATCTCTGTTCCCAAAGGCAATGACTTGCATCATTAAACTGTTAATTTCATCAATGCATTGGCAGAGGGTAATCAAAAAAATAATTGCTCGATTAATCGATTAACAAATTAATCCTTAGTTGTAGCCCTAAACTCAACTGATTTGAATGGCCACACATTTGAATTGATTTTCAACAATCTGGCAGTTCATCATTACAACCCCAACCAACAGTCCTTTTAAAGATGTTTTCTGAAGACAAGCTAAATGAACACGACTCGTTAACCTCATCGGCTGTTTGATCTGGTTGTGTCCTGATAGGGTGAGGTGGAGTTCGCCCGCATTATGACCCTGGTGGACCCCAACAACACGGGCGTGGTGACCTTCCAGGCCTTCATTGACTTCATGACCCGTGAGACTGCCGAAACCGACACTGCTGAACAAGTCATGGCCTCCTTTAAGATCCTGGCCTCCGACAAGGTGAGACCAAGACATTTGTGCGTGTTTTAGTGACAGTTTCAGTACTAAATAGCATGATTTTTTGTGTAAATTGTTCGTAAAGCTATTCTGAAGTAAATTTTGATTGATGAAAGTGATCGATCACAATAATATATTACAAGATAATTTCATCTGTCTTTTTGTTGTAACCAAGAGATTGTACCTTTTAATTTTGTGTAAACCATGTCACTTGTCACTAGTTGTTTTTTACAACAACTGAACAACAATGGAGAAGTTAATATTATTGATTACTGCATTTTTTTATATTTAGTAATTTTCTTTAAAATGAGATACTCATAATGTCTTACTGCTAGAGATGCACCAAAATAAAAATTCTGGGCAGAAACCAAAACCGAAAATTGTAGATGCCTTTGGCCGAAGAACAAAACTCTTTTGTAATATTTAATTATTATTTTATAATAACTTCAAATAACTTAAATTGCACTCTAAATACCATATCTGGTGGCTGATATTACTGTTCAACAGTTATTTATTAATTTGGGACAGGGATACTCAGAGCATTACTTTGCTACAGCATTCCACATTTTAAAGATGTTTTTAGAGGCAAAATTCAAATCAAATACCACCAAACTGCCCATCTACTTTAGAATTTGATGTCTGCTTTATAAATATTGTCAAAAGTATGAAACAATATGGTGCATATTCATCAAAACTATACATAGAAATAGGGGCACCCTAACATAGTCACCAGTGGAAATTGGAGCTCATCTAGTGGTGATGTTTGATACTGCACCCAAACAAAATACTACTGAAAGCAATTTTTTTTGAGATATCAGCTTTAAATGTGGAATATACTTTGAGATATTTAGCTTTGATTTTGAATTTATTGCTTTCATCAACTTAAAGGCACATAACTTTTTGTTATATTTACTCTTTGGTCTTTTTTACCTTCAGCTACAATCCGACCCTAAAATGAGACCAAATGGTAGAGCTTAAATCTACGCACCAAACTGTTGAAGATTGCCATTCATTTAGGCTGAACATTTAATTTTCATGTCAATGTTAAATAAATAGCATTTATTAATTAATAAATTAAGGTGGTAACTGTCAAATTGAATCTGTTGTATTTGTGTGTAGTAAATAGAAAATACCAAATTTAGAATAAAAATCTTCTTCAAGAAAGGGTTAATATGAAAAATGGGAGATGGAAAAGCATTTGCTGAATAAAATTTGACTTAGCAAACATTACGCGTATGTAAAGCCACAGTCACACTTGAGTTTGAGCATGCGAAACTCGTCGTACGGTGCTGTGAAATGGGGCTGGGTTAAACAAGATGATTAGAAATTTTAATAGCAAGTGATTGCTCATATTTTATATTTCTGTACAGAGAGGTCATGTTTTGATCTTCTAGTGATCTCAACGCTGCAACATGCAAAACTTGTCACACAAGCTTGCGTTTCCGGTACATATTCGAAAGTCTATGAGGCGAAAAGTGCAGTGTGACTGTGGATAAAGACTAGAATACACAAGACATGTCGCTCATATAGTTTTGAATGGGGAAAAGTGTAACAGTTAATGTAGCGAATGATGCCCCGCCTTCTAGTTGAGGAGCCAATCATCGATCGTTATAGACTGACGATTCTATGGGGGAGGGGCTCGGACCAGACATGCGTTTCTGCAGATTTTGTGTGATTTGAATGTTTTGAAATGAAACTAAAGAGACAGATGTTGTTTAATTTTGTTGGTGATAACTAAAATAAACAATTTTCGTCAGCTTGGCAAACAATTTTGGAGAATTTGATGTTTCCCCATTCAAACAGAATGCCCAAGCTGAATGCCAGAGAGGCATTTTAAAGATGGCCACCGAGTGAAAAGACTTGCCTTAAAGGGACTTTGCTATGGCTTACCATCAATTATGCTTGCATTGTTAAGTGTAGATTGCTAGGCTACTAACACTACAGTCAAGCATTTGTGAATCTGGTGGAGAGTTTATGGAAAAGTTGTGTTTTACCCACAGATTCCTAAGAACGTACTTATATTTATAAAAGTTTCTTCAAGGAGTGTTGTTATAAAATTGCCTCTCATCTTTCAGCCCTACATCACCATGGAGGAGCTCCGCCGTGAACTGCCCCCCGAGCAGGCCGAGTACTGCATCAGCCGCATGACCAAGTACGTCGGCCCCGAAGGAGTCCTTGGAGCCCTGGATTACATCTCCTTCTCCAGTGCCCTCTACGGAGAGAGCGACTTATAAATGCTCTTAATGTTCTGCTTTTTCTCTTTCTTTCCTCTCATCCCTCTCTCCTCTTGTTTTCTTCAAGCCACCACAAATGTAGCTTTCAGTCTGCGAAGGGAGTTAATAATAATATCTTTCGTTTTCCCATGATTACTCTCTGTCTTTCTGTCTAAATCCCACACTGCTAGCTTTAGCTGCATTTGTGTCTTACATCCGCTCTGTAATGGGATGGACTTGCAATAATGGGGTTTTTAATCTTGTCGTCCAGTCAAAAAAAAGTCTAATTTGAATGTCAGATGCTTTTTTTCCCCTCAAAAAACCTCCAATATCCATCACACATAGTCTGTAGTCAGTATGGAATTGAATCAACCCCATATATTCTTATTCTGGATAATTTTTTAATGCATTTAATGCCTAAAATATCTGAAACAGTTTGCTTTTTTTAGAAGAAGTCATCTAGGCTAGAACAAAAAAAAAAATTGGGTATAATTTTAGGCCAGTTTCTGTAGGGTAGGGTAATGCTGTCTTGCTAAAATCTTAAAATAGTTAATACACACTTGCACATTAGCAAACTTTTCACCATTTTGATTAATAAAATCAAGCCTTACCCTACATTTTTATTGTTAAATTAGGTCGCACTCACTTTATAAAAGTTAAACTGGTCGTTTCATGTTGACTTCTGAATGCTAAGCCCACTTTCTCATCTCTGTGACTTATTGTGTTTGTTGTCGCTAATGAGTGCTTGTGAAGATGCATGTTGTGTTTATTTCGCTACATTAATGTGTGAGAAGGCCCTGTCGTTTCATTTGGTCTGTAATGTCCCCAAAAAGCACTACTGCTGTCCAGTGAAACTGTGAGAACAACTAAATAGTCTCTACACAGAACATTTTGTGTCTGTATGTTGTGTTGTCATCCTGTTTCACCCTTTATCGTTGTGCATTGTGAATGTGGCGTTCATTGGGAAATTCATTATTATTATTTTGTCTTTAAATTAGAAAGTATTGTGCCAAATGATCAAACCGAAGCCAGTAAATGAACTTGATGAAATGGCAAAGAAAATGGCAAAGTGTATGTGTTGCACTGACCTGAATGGCTTCCGATAGCCTGAAAGCTAAACAAGAACCAGGTTTGCTTTCTGACAGCGAAATCCAGTGACATACAAGACAGATTTAATAAATTAATCCCGGGATGTCACTGCATTAAACACCCTCTATCTCTTTGTATTTTGAGTCTTGTTATATACATACATCGATTATTTATTAAAGGGATAATTCACTATTAAAAATAATTTACTCACCCTCATGTTGTTTCAATGTAATGAAGGTGGCCAGGGTCTGTCAGGAAGTTTACATGACTCCATATCCTAGGTGTTGAAGAAATTATGTGTGTTTACATAATAAAACATAACTATATGTGGACGAGAACTAAAGCGCAGCCGTTAATACTTCTTCTGATTCAAATATTCGCGCCCTTTGCCGCTGACGTGACTCTGATTGGCTGTCAACGTTTTACCGTTTATCAGCGAGGGAGGAAAATGGTAAATATAATAAAAAAAAATAACATTTAAAAAAATAAATAACATTTTTTGTCAATTTTAGAGTCATCTACTACCTTAAATAAAGGATAGAGGGTGTGTGGTTCTTTTAAAGATATGTTTAGGAAAGTTATGGACGTTTTGAAAGGAGGAAGAATGTCATAAAACCTTCGTCCTCAGGCATGCCTTGCTTATCAAGGATCTAGTTTCTATTGGCGAAATTCAGATGTTATTTGTCATTATTATCAATCATTATGTTATATCTGGGTAAATGTGTTTCACTGACCCTTCAGATCGCCTCATTGTGATCATCTCTGTCTCCTATATGGTCTCCAGGTATCTTCATTTGCATTTTAAATACAGAGGATTAAAAGATAAACCGAAACGCCCAGAATAAAAACAGCTCAAACTCTACTGCATCTGTGTTTTTGTTTTCTGTCACGTGTACGTCTCATTTGTCTCCAGTAGGGGGAGCTTTTGGATGAACTAAGAGTATGGTGAAGTCCAGCGATTCCTCTCAACTCGACTGTCTTGGTTGGAAGTGCTTTCAGGTATTTCATTCTTGAATATTGCTGATTAAGCTCTGTAAGGCTTTAAACAAACCGGTCTTTAACATTAAATTCACTAATTTGTCGTTTTTGTTTTGTTAAAAAAAACTACTGGGACAAATAGCATCTTGTATTTCTTCTAGCTTAGGTCATTAGGAAATTAACATTAGCTAGGATTGAAGAAGAATTGATCATTTCGTAAATATATTATTTTGCCACAAATTTCAAAACCCTGGTGTCAATTTTCAAAACTCTAGACACGAAAATTCACAACAATTACCAAAATTGCACATTTTTGCAAAACTTAACTCTTTTTTTCAAATGCTTGGATACACACAAGCAGGCCCTGATTAAGAATTCAAAGTCCCCTAGGCACATTGTCTTGTTGGGCCCCCTACCCGGTTGCACCCCTATAGTTGAATTAAAAAAATAAGAATAATTTATATATATTTTTTATATAAAAATATACAGTACATATATTTGTAGTCTAAAGAGCTTTTACTTATTTTAGAAAGATTTAAAGCACAATTTAATAAAAAAAGAATACTAATAAAAATTAATGGTTTTTAGTATACTTGTTCAAGTTGAAGCAGTACTAAATTATATATATTTTAAAGGGTATTCATTGTAAATACAACTTGGTTATATTAAGATGTTGCTAACATTTAACACCAGGTGGAAAATAACTGTTTAAAGAATATTTAAAATAGCAATTTAGATGTTGTTTATACAGATATGAAATAAGCTAAACTTTATTAAGTGCTCATCAGCCACTTGTGACTTTACATCACATTTTTATTATTTTCATTTTTAAACGATCGATCGCGTCAAAACATGTTGCCATGCGCTTTACAAGCTACGCCACTCACGCTGCTGTCAATTGCGCTCTTTAGTTATGTTGTCTCTGTCACTCAAGCAGTGATGGGCGGAAATCGCTCAAATTGTTTATCCCAATGAGGTGTGCTATTTGCACCCCCCCCCCCCCCCCGGCAAGTTGTAGTCCATCTAAAACTATAACGCTCTTTTAAATTACATACATTATAATGAGATTTCACTGCATGCATATATATATACCCAATTGTCAGGGGAGACTCGATTTCTCATGACACCGGCCCTGCACAAGTGAAACATACTTTGTTCATTAAACTAAAATTACCTTTTACATTTTTTTTTATTGGTTTGGTACTATTTTCATAAGTGTACATTTTCAAATATCTCAAACTTTAAACTGATCACACTTGTAACATCACTTTTTTGTCTCACATATTACACAGGTATTTCTGTGATCATATGCATTTATTAAAACAAGTCCTAATACTACACTACAAAATAATGTATTATGCATAGCAGAACATGCCTTTACTTTGAGCTTGCGTTTCTTCCTCTGCTTTTCTTTTCTTCCTTTTTCGTCTCCGGAAAGTTGCCGTTTGGTTTGGATGCCATTTCATTTCAAATTTCAAATTTAATCAAGACTGATTAAAAATCGCAACGACACTTGTGACGTTATATTACTTGTATTACTCGGCTTTGTATCCAACATGAGCAATTTGGAGAGATATGTGTAATCTGTAGGAATACGTCATTCTAGTTCACCCAATAGCCGATCGCGGGCTGGGTTATGCAAAATAGAGTGTGGTGCTGCTGGGAATGTTTCTAATATTTTCTGCTTTTATTCATACTGTTGTTGTGTATTTATTATCGTTTTAAGCTATTTGTCATGTATGAATTATACAGAGCTATTCTTTTAATGAAATGTGGAGGTTATTTTTTTCTCACCGTCATTGTAAATTATATTGCGTTTATTGGGGGTTTGTGCATTACGCAGTGTTTGAGGCTTAATCGTTCGCGCTCATCCTCGTGCTTATGTTCACAGTAAATAAAATATAGGAGCAGCGTTTTGAGCCCCTCCAAAAAAACGCTGGGCCCTAGGCAACTGCTTTTATTGCCTATTTTATTGCCTATACGACAGGCCGGCACTGGTTAAAATTAATCAACTACATGCACAGTTTTTAGCGTTAACGTAGCGGAGACGTACAGTGCATCCGGAAAGTATTCATAGCGCTTTAATTTTTTTTTATTGTAATTTTTTTTTTTATAAAAAGTTTTTCCACATTTTTTTTGTTACAGTCTTATTCCAAAATGGTTTAAATTCATTTTTTTTTCCTCAACATTCTACACACAATACCCCATAATGACAATGTGAAAAAAGAGTTTTGAATATGATTTGAAAAGGCATACACCTGTCTATATAAGGTCCCAGGGTTGACAGTGCATGTCGAAGCACAAACCAAGCATGAAGACAAAGGAATTGTCTGTAGACCTCCGAGATAGGATTGTCTCGAGGCACAAGGCTGGGGAAGGTTACAGAAACATTTCTGCTGCTCTGAAAGTTCCAATGAGCACAGTGGCCTTCATCATCTGTAAGTGGAAGACTCTTCCTAGAGCTGGAAAAATAGAAAACTTAACTTTTACCGTACATCACACTGCTTTCAATGCCAACTGCAGACGTCTTTGGTTAACAGCCATCATAAACGCTGAATGGAGTGAGGACCTAATTAAAAATGTTCGACTCTGCAGTTCTCGTGTTATATCAGGTAAGTTCACGCTTTGCTGAATCATACTCATTACTCGTTTTTGATTGCAGCAATGATTTCAGCAAAAACAGTTAAATATGGTGAATTAAACTGCGGACACTGAATGCTTAGAATGAAATGTAAACATGTAAGTTCACATACCCTGCCGTACAGGTGCAGTTTGCTGTCAGAATGCAGTTGTTTAGCTTGTTGATGATTACCCAGGCCTTGTACAGCTCCGTCTTCTTTCCTTGTCTTTGGCTCGGCAGAACCTCGGTTTTTAGCACTACATAGTTTTGAATCTGGTCATCATGAAACATTATTTACTGCACATGACCACACAGAACACAACTGTAGGCATCCAAAGACTTGTAGACCTTTAACTTCTCTCCTGTAAAATCACTTGGAATTTCAATGAGATAGTTGCATATTTCGGACTGGATGCTTGGCCATTTAGTCTTATCCAATATCCATTGGAAGGGTGCTATCGCAAATGGACCTGTCAGACAAATGCCGTTCTCTTTAACATAAATTTTGCCGAATAACTGTGCTTATCAGTGGTTGACAAACTGTTATAATACGCTGAAAGCATTATGTAAATAATATATACAATATGTAATTAATATAACTTATCTCAAATACAACAACAAACTCTGTACCGCATTGGATGTCATTCCCTCGCTGTAAATGCTAGCGCTCCCGTTTTTTTTTTTCTGCAACCTCGCTACGCGCGCATCCTGAATGTTTACAAACCGGTAATTCGTCTATACGATTAAAGTAAGATATAGAAAAAAATAACATGTAAATAAAATATAAACACAACCAAGCCTTAAAAATACACTTTGGACCACCCCTTTAAAGTACAAAAACATTTGTTGTTGTGATTTATTGTTTATTTATTTTAAATAATTCATTTTAAATTTACTTACTTTAGTGTACAGATACTTTTCCCCTGAGTGACCATTTATTTACAGTGCTTAGGCAGAAAAATAAACACTCTGGAAGTCCATGGTTACAGGTTTCCAGCTTTCTTCAAAATATCTTCTTTTGTGCTCAACAGAAGAAAGAAGCTTTATAACACTTGTGTTAACGGTGAAAAAGTTTACATTTTTAGGTGAATTATCTCTTTAAGTGCACATGTAAATAATACAGTTCCTTAGTCCAGGCTTAGTCCCTTTATTAATTTGGGGTCGTCACAGCGGAATGAACCGCCAAATTTATTTATTTATTTATTTTTGGCCTTTATTTGATAAGACAGTATTGAGACAGGAAGCAAATTTGGAGAGCGAGAGGGGATGCCCTGACGTGCTACTGCACCATATGTCGACGCGCTAACCACTAGGCTATTGCACCGACATGAACCGCCAACTATATGTTTTACGCAGCGGATGCCCTTCCAGCTGAAACCCATCACTGGGAAACATCCATACACACTCATTCACACACATGCAGACAATTTTAGCTTACCCAATTCACCTATAGTGCACATGTTTGGACGTGTGGGGGAAACCGGAGCACCTGGAGGAAACCCACGCGAACACGGAGAGAACATGCAAACTCAACACAGAAATGCTAACTGACCTAGCCAGCAATCTTCTTGCTGTGAAGCGATCGTGCTACCCACTGCGCCACCGTGACACCCTCTCAGATTAAATGTATTTTTATTACAGACAGACCTGCGTCCGACCTGTGCATACACATACCGACATGCTCCTCTTTATTGATAAGATCACATTAATAATGTGCGTCTGAAATTGAATCTTGATGTACTTTGCTCAGGTCAGTAGATAAACATCCATCAGATGAAGTCCATCTCAATC
>CAIGQZ010032222.1:8687499-8704894 GCA_903798205.1 Danio tinwini | reverse complement strand
TGGCGGCTCTATTGACGCATTCCTTCTAATAGACAACAGTAGGGTAGACGACATCTAATGTATATATCTATGCTATATAGTGAACAGTGATTGCTGGTGCGGGTGTGCGTAATTACAACTCGGGTGATTGTGCACGGGTGTGGTGAGAGGTGGCTGGAGAGGGAGAGCTATGATTGAAGCTGCAGGAACGAGATGGTGAAGGAGAATGGTGATTGGAGCAGCAGGAACAAGCCGGGGATGTGACAGCAATGATTCAAATCATTTATTAATAAAGTCATCTGAAATGGCAAAGAAAGCGTTCATGCAGGACTCCCAGAGTTCATCAAGATTCTTTGATTTTATCTTCAATGCCTCCACCTTCATCTTACCCCAGACATGCTCAATAATGTTCATGTCTCCTGTGGTTTGTAATGTAATGGGCAGCACAAATCTCCTGATACCTCAGGCTGCTGATGTTGCCATTCACTCTGCAGATCTCTTGCTTGCCCCCATACTGAATGTAACCCCAAACCATGATTTTTCCTTCACCAAACTTGACAGATTTCTGTGAGAATCTTGGGTCCATGCGGGTTCCAGTAGGTCTTCTGCAGTATTGTGATGATTGGGATGCAGTTCAACAGATGAAAAATCCACCCTCTGACACTTTCCCAAATGATCAACTAGAAGTCGAGTTATTGCTCTTACAACTGGGATTGATGACAAGACTTGTGTTAGGTAGTGTAAACTTTTTACATTTATTTGTGAATTTGTAGATAAATTTGTAGATATTGACTAGAAACGGGACAAAAACTGTATAAAAGAACATCTTTTTTTGCAGCGGGAAAAAGTGGAGTTTGAAGCAGGATAGAGACAGCAATTCATTCAAGTGTCCCACAAACACACACACCTTTGCCATCTCAGCATTTCAAGGAGATTCGCACGCAATTTGTGAGAAGAGGTAAGTCTGAAATATCTCCTGTTCATCTTTAACTAGTGCTCTGTCTCTCTGTCCACCTTCATTCTCACCCTCAGCTCAAACACAAGCGCTATTCTTCTGACAAGCCGCTTTTAAACACACACACACACACACACTCTCTCAGGCCTCATTGTTGTTAACAGTGCTCTGTGTGTGCTGGGATACTTGATCCCACAAGGACAAAGTCACTGCACAGAAATAATGGGAGTAAAAAAGAGGAGTAGGGGGAGGATAAGAAACATATCTCAAACTGCTGGAGACGTTAAAACTCATGTTTGAGTTTATTAATAATAATACTTTAAAGGGCGGCATTGTGGCTCAGTGGTTAGCACTGTGGCCTTACAGCAAGAAGGTCACTTGTTCGAGTCTTAGCTGGGTCAGTTGGTGTTTCTGTGTGGAGTTTGCATGTTCTCCCTGTGTTGGCATGGGTTTCCTCCGGGTGCTCCGGTTTCCCCACAAGTCCAAAGACACATGGTACAGGTAAATTAAATAAACTAAATTGGCTGTAGTGTATGAGTGTGTATGTGAATGTGAGAGTGTATGGGTGTTTCCCAGTGGTGTAAAGTAACAAATTACAAATACTCAAATTACTGTAATTGAGTAGTTTTTCTCAGGAATTGTAATTTACTAAGTAGTTTTAAAGATTACTCCACTATTTTCCTTCAACCTGCAGTCACTACTTTAATATGTCTTGTCTATGGGGATTAGAAAGATCAGTCCTGTGATTCCTGTCCAATCAAATCACACACAGAAGGTAAATCACATCATAATAAACTTCCTCAAGACATGGGCGATTTATAATTGCAACAAACTGTTTGGAAGCATTAAAAGTGTCCAAGAAGATGTCCAAAATCTTTACACATAATGACCCAGAGACTGTTCAGATGCATGTCACTGATGAGAAGATGATAGATGTTTACTGTATGATGACTGAAATAGCCTTAAACACCCAGCAGGCACAAGACGTCAACAGGACATCAGATTGACGTTGAACCCCAATGTCGTGGGGACTTTGCATTTTGTTTGTAAATGAAAATCAGGTTGACGTCAGAAACCAACATCAGGCTGATGTCAATGTCCAACGTCCAATCTAAAATCAACCAAATATCAATGTCTAATGATGTTACAGCTTGACGTTGTGTGGACGTTACCACTATGAGGTCTATTTGTTGGTTTAAGATGTTGGCTCGACATTGGTTTTTGGTCAGTTTCTAACACAGTGATGGGTTGCAGCTAGAAGGGCATCTGCTGCGTAAAACATATTCTGGATAAGTTGGCGGTTCATTCCGCTGTGGCGACCCCAGATTAACAAAGGGACTAAGTCGAAAAGAAAATGAATGAAAGCATGAATGAAGATTTAAATTAATAATATCAGCAGCAATATCATAATGGGGTGGCCACAGGGGTGGCCGTGGGGGGGCGCCCCTGTCACTACTCACTACTCGAGTACTTTTGAAAGGGCTACTTTTTACTCATACTTTAAGTAATATTTACAACAGATACTTTTTCTCTGCTTGCTCTAAATTTTTAGGCATGTAATGGTACTTTTACTTGAGTATAATTTTTCAGTACTCTTTCCACCAATGGGTTGCGGCTGGAAGGGCATCCGCTTCATAAAACATATACCATAAACATATACCGTTCATTCCGCTGTGGTGACAATGAATATCATTCATTCATTTATTTTCTTTTCAGCTTAGCATATGTTTTACGCAGCGGATGCCCTTCCAGCCGTAAGTGACAATGAATAAATAATAATAATTTATTTGCATTAAGTGCCTTTAAAACTTCTTTAAAACTGCTTTACTCAAAGACGTAAAAGCAGGTTTGAGTAACACTAACAATAAAACATTCAGAACAGATCAAACATTCAAGAATGTATAAATTTCGTCAATATTCGTGAGCATTTGGCAGATGGTAAAGCAGAAACTGTGAGAATAATAATAGAGAAATCCTCTGCAAAGAAAACAGCTTTAGATCTACTGTACATGACTCCAGATGAACTATAGATGAACGCCATGGCAACCATTCTAACTCATAATAGCAACATTCTAAAAGCTACCCTGTATGTCTTAGCAACCGCATGACAACTGTAGAAGCCATTCCGAAAAGTGTTATTTTGGGGTAAAGTCTAGAAGGGATACAGCTGTGGATACTCATATCAATATAGCATAATGTTTGTGACGCATGTACAACAATAATTCATATGTTTACATTACTCTGAAAATTTGGAGTTGCTGTTAATAAAGTACAATTTAATGGGTAATTTAATAAATGATCTTTTATTATTAACCCCCTTTAGCATTTTTTTTTCGATTGGCTACAGAACAAACCACTGTTGTCCATTAAATCAGAATGCATCAGAATGGGGCAGAGAGATGATTAAAGTGACTTTGAACGTGGCATGGTTGTTGGTACCAGACAGACTGATATGAGTTTTTCAGAAACTGCTGATCTACTGGGATTTTCATGCACAACCATCTCTAGGTTTTACAAAAGGGTTTAAAATTTCCAGTGAGCAGCAGTTCTGTCGGTGCAAATGCCTTGTTGATGCCAGAGGTCAGAGCAGAATGACCAGACTGGTTCAAGCTGATAGAAACAGTAACTCAAATAAATACTCGTTACAACCGAGGTCTGCAGAAGAGCATCTCTGAACGCACAACACATCCAACCTTGCTAAGAACAGGAAAAAGATGCTACAATTCACACAGACTCACTAAAACTGGACAATAGAAGATTGGAAAAACGTTGCCTGGTTTCCGCTGCGGCATTCTGTAGTACATGGGT
The DNA here is from genome assembly GCA_903798205.1 of Danio tinwini. Lineage (NCBI taxonomy): Eukaryota > Metazoa > Chordata > Actinopteri > Cypriniformes > Danionidae > Danio > Danio tinwini. The sequence continues at coordinate 8,701,152 of CAIGQZ010032222.1, read as the reverse complement.
CATGACATTCATGGTAGGGTCAGAATATGGCGTCAACCATCCATCCTGCTATCAACAGTTGTAATGGTGTGGGGGATATTTTCTTGGCACATTTTGGGTCCATTAGTACCAATTGAGCATCATCGCCACAGCCCTACCTGAGTATTGTTGCTGACCACATCCATCCCTTTATGACCACAGTGTACCCATCTTCTGATGGCTACTTCCAGCAGGATAACGCATTGTCATAAAGCTTGAATCATCTCAGACTGGTTTCTTGAACATGACAATGAGTTCACTGTACTCAAATGGCCTCCACAGTCACCAGATCTCAATCCAATAGAGCACCTTTGGGATGTTAGTGAACGGGAGATTCGCATCATGGATGTGCAGCCGACAAATCTGCAGCAACTGTTTGATGCTATCATGTCAATATGGACCAAAATCTCTGGGCAATATTTCCAGTATCTTATTGAATTTATGCCACAAAGGATTAAAACAGTTCTGAAGGCAAAACGGGGTCCAAGCCGGTACTAGTAAGATGAGTGTATATATATATATATATATATATATATATATATATATATATATATATATATAACTTGTTCTTTATTTTCTATTTCCAATGCATTTGGAATGTTATTTCTTTTCCTTTTCATAGAGATGAGAAAGCAAATGTAATTTTATAGACAGCAAATAAATGAAACCATATATTTTCCATGTTGTTGTATGGCCATATATCTGATAAGTATGAGATTAGGTTACATGCTAGTGTGTGGATTTATGTTTAGTTTACAATAGTATAATAAAAATGGAATATTCTCAATAATATCTGTAAAAGAATGAAAATATCTTGATAAAAAAGTAAAAAATCATTGAAGTAACTTTGATTCAGTTTGGATCTAAATTACATTAAACTGACTTAACAGCTTACTTAAACAATGACTGGACAAGAATATACTGTATATCAGAAACAAAGTTACATGCATTCATTCATTTTCCTTCAGCTTAATCCCTTTATTCATCAGGGGTTGTCAAAGTTGAATGAACCACCAACTTATCCAGCAAATGTTTTACATAGTTTTACATTACATTTAGTTTATTCAATTCACCTATAGCGCATGTCTTTGGACTGTGGGGGAAACAGCAGCACCAGGAGGAAACCCACGCCAACATGGGGAGAACATGCAAACTCCACACAGCAATGCAAACTGATCCAGCCGGGACTCGAACCAGCGACCTTCTTGCTGTGAGGCGACTGTGCTAACCACTAAGCCCCTTAACTGCTTTAGCTATTTATAATGCATTTAAAAGGTTATTTTGTCTTTTCATTTGGATGTTATTTCTCAAGGTAGCAAGGAAATAAAATTTACTGGCATCTGGAAATATGAGCTGGTGTTTCTTTCCTGTCACAAAAGACTGGAAATGTGAGAATTACAATTGACCACGTGAGATTATCCAGTCATAGTATCAGATGAGCCAAACAGTAGATTTATTATTAGATGCTTTCATTTTATTTAGTAGATGCTTTTATCCAAATGAGGAAAAAAAATTATAATAACAATGCAGCAAAACCTATTTACCAGAGTAAAACAGAGCAGCGCATGTGCTTGACTGTATGAATCAAAAATAGACTACGCTGAGTTTTTTTTTTTTTTTTGGTCATAATATTGATAATATTAAAGAGCCCCTATTATACATTAAATAGGGTCATATTTTGGTTTTAAGGGTCTCCAACAACAGGCTGATATGCATGCAAGGTCTAAAAAACACTTGCATGGTCTTATAATATGCATTTATTTGACCTAATTATCCCAACGACTCCCATATGAATGAATATGAATTGTTCCCAAACCCCTCCTTAGTGCAAAGCTAATCTGAGCCAATTGGACCGATGACAGCCTGTTGCGATTGGTCGACAGCGTTCAGCGTGAGACAGAGAGAAATGCTAATCATGGCTTATCAACAATATTTGAAGTAGTCAGTGTACAGAGTGTATGTGTGAGCATACCTGCCAACACTCCTGTTTTTCCAGGGAGCCTCCCATATTTTATACCTATCTCCTATTCCTATTTATCCCGGAAAACTTCAGTAATTTTAACATGGCTTTAGACGCGTTATTAGAATATAAAGAGTTAACCACATACAGTGCAAGCGGTTACAAGTAACAAAACACAGTTACATACATCATTTGCAAGCTAGAGAAAACAAGGAGGCCACCATTTTAATCGCACTTACTTACACTTGTGAAATGGAGGAAGAAACTGGTCCATAAACTGTGTACTGATAAAATTTCTGTTGAGCTCTGACCAGTGACCAGTTCTACTTTAAATGGTATCTGGGCAAACCACCCTATATGGATGCTTTTCCAGCCGCAACCTAGTACTGGCCAATATACCGCCCAATATTATTATTAATATATAATTATTATCCTAATAAATAACCGAAATCAATCCTAAAAACTGGAAAACAAAACGCAAAAAAAAGACACAACTAGAGTGATATGCAAAAATCACTTTTGCATGAATATTAAAGACAGTTCTATAGAATACAAAAAAATGCAAAGGTTTTATAGAGGGCGTTAGTTGGCGTTTCTGTGTGGAGTTTGCATGTTCTCCCTGCATTTGTGTGGGTTTCCTCCGGGTGCTCCGGTTTCCCCACAGTCCAAAGACTTGCAGTACAGGTGAATTGGGTAGGCTAAATTGTCCGTTGTGAATGAGTGTGTATGGATGTTTCCCAGAGATGGGTTGCAGCTGGAAGGGCATCCGCTGTGTAAAAACGTGCTGGATAAGTTGGCGGTTTATTCTGCTGTGGCAACCTCAGATTAATGAAGGCACTAAGCCAAAAAGAAAATGAATGAATATGATGACATACTGACACAAAAAAGACAGTGTTTGTTTAGTATCAATTTATCATTTTGTGGAAAAAATCAATCAAGATTTAAATTTGACAAAAAAGCAACAAACAACAGTTTTTAAATTTGACAAACATATATCTACAAAACAAGTTTTAATTGTCAAAAATAAATAAAAACTGTCGTTTAACTTTTGACAAAAAAAAACTAACAAGTTTTACATCTGACAAAGCAAGAAAAAACAACCAACAAAACCATTTTAAAGGTGCCGTATGTAAGTTTGACACCCAGTGGTTGAACTAGGTATTGCACTCCTGGATCAAAATAAACACAAGCGCGGGTTGCCAGATTGAGTACAGGAGCGAGTGATGTAAACTGTGTTCTAAATATAAGCAACGACACTCAATAGAGGGAATATTTTACATGTTAAAAGGAGTTTTAGAAACAGCTTCTATTTCTCACAGCTGAACAACAGAAAACTATGACAGATCACCTCAGGTAAACCTCATGTGTTTTATTCAGTGCTAAATGCTAACAATGTGAGTTTGAATGGTTTCTAAACCTTACCGTTTCATGAGTGAGTGCATATTCTGTGCTTCTGAAAGGCTGTATTTACATTTCTGTCGTGTTTCATCTGGTGCAAATAGCCAAACTGCTGTTTGCGTGTTGCTGGGACACGAGATTACAATATAACCTGCTCACCTAATGTTTACGTTCGTAATATTTATATCATTTGCTAATTAACAACTTCATGTTCAACTGAATCTGTCTCATTTTGACGTTTGATAATGTCCATTTTAGTCACAGACGCATGCTTTCAGAGCCTTTCTGAATGAATGAATGAAATACGCTGTTCTCCAACAAGACCACCCGGAGTGCTGAATTATAATTGGCTAAACTGGCATTGTGCAGGTTAAATTTACCTAAACAAAGACAGACGTTCCGACACGGAAAAACATTTTCAAAGCAGAATATCTGACTTCAGCATTGTTTTTCAGTTAAACAAGTATATTCACTTGGGATGTTTCTTAAATATCTGCACACATATTATGGTGTTCCTATGCTTTAGAAGAGTCAAAAACTTACATACAGCACCTTTAAGTTTGACATAAAAAGCAACAAACAACAAATTTTGAGACAAACACAAATTTTATATTTGACAGGCTGCTTTGTCATGATGGAATGTTTCCTGGTGTTTGGACACAAAACTGCAAATATGGGGAACTACAGTGTACAGTGCGTCTGTCCTCATTTGACACACAGTACAAACATCCATTGGAAAAACAGCTGAAGGTTAAATATGTTCTGTCTTTTATGCTAGATTCATGGGTTTGGTTTTTCTCTGTCAAAATAATAATAACCTTTAGATTTTTCGGTGCCTGTTGTTGAAATCCTTGTTGAATGAGTGAACACTTTATTCGAGACTAGTACACCCTTTTCCAAAAAAAGAAAAAAATCCCTAAATTCAAGGTGTTTATACAGTAGCATAGTGTAACGTAACATTCATTCATTCATTCATTTTCTTTCCAGCTTAGTCCCTTTATTAATCTGGGGTCGCCACAGCGGAATATACCGCCAACTTATTCAGTATATGTTTTACGCAGCGGATGCCCTTCCAGCTGCAATCCATCACTGAGAAACATCCATACACACTCATTCACACATACACTACGGTCAATTTTTAGCATACCCAGTTCACCACATGTCTTTGGACTCGTGGGGGAAACCAGAGCACCCGGAGGAAACCCATGCGAACATGAGGAGAACATGCAAACTCCACATAGAAATGCCAACTGACCCAGCCGAGGCTCGAACCAGCAACCTTCTTACTGTGAGGCGATCGTGCTACCCACTGCGCCACCACGTCGCCATGACTTAACATATTATAAATGAAAATTGGGGTCAAAAATGGGTTTAGCCCTGGTCAGGTTACACAAGTTTGACGTGATTTCGCCACAACTTACTTGACGTAGGTTGGTGTGGATTTTCGTAAATGACAAACAGGCATTGGTCGTCGTTTTTTCCTGTGTAGTGTGTCATAGTGCATGACAACCGATACCGAATTCCCGTTTGTGCAGATTATTTTTTTTTAATCAGACATCACTTCTATGTTCGTTGTTTTTGTCAGTTGGAGAAAAAAATATCGCCTTGGTCATCTTAATGGCAAAAAGTGTCTCAATTGACCTGAATTCACTCTAATACTCTGGTAAAATATCGATATATTTTAGAAAGACTTGTTAAGGCAGTGTTTTTGTTTGATGCAGTGTTTGTTTGTTTTTTTATTCATTTTTTTATTGAATATGTTTGATTAACAAAGCCTGAGATCCACCCAACAGTAAGGTAGCATTTCTGTAGGTAGATCTTTAAAAGGAGGCGTGGCACCAAACCCCACTTCTAAACCCAACTGTCATTGGGAGATGAGCAAATCATACTAAAATGTACAAATGAGATTTGATGAAATAATACGAATTAGCCACTAAATCAAAAGATACAAATTTGTGTACTCTGACCGGGGATGTAGTTTGATGATGGATTTATGCGAGTAATGTATCTAAAAAAGAGAAATATATTTTTAAGAGCATTAAAAGTTTAATGTTTTAGTCAGAATACAGCAAATGTCAGTTTACAAAGTCAGTTAAAAGTAAACGTTAATTCAGTTGTTCAACTGTTAATTAAGATTTTTTTTTAATTGCTACATTTAAATTTAAATTTAACAGCCGTTTAAGGCAGCCATGTTCTTGGTCATCTCAATGGCAAAAAAAGTGTCCCAATTGACCTGAATTCACCCTAATACTCTGGTAAAATATTGATCTATTTTTAGAAAGACGTGTTGAGGCAGTGTTTTTGTTTGATGCAGTGTTTGTTTGGTTTTTTTTATTCATTTTTTTTATTGAATATGTTCGATTAACAAAGCCTGAGATCCACCCAACAGAAAGGTAGCCCAAAATATAATAATAACAGTAATAGTGCATTAATATCTATGTTTGTTGTTTTTGTCAGTTGTGAAAAAATAATCAATAAAAGGTTTATGATAAACCACTGTGAGTTTAAAATGAAACATGCTAGACTTTCTGTGTTGACTTGGTGAAGCGTCACAGACATGGTATCGCTGTCACAGCCTGATCTCACTATTTTACGTTTTGTCAGTTTAGTGGCTAATTCGTACGTATGAAAATGTAGGATTTTTAAAAAGAGGCGTGGCACCAAACCCCACCCCTAAACCCAACTGTCATTGTGAGATAAGCAAATCGTACTAAAATGTACAAATGAGATCTTATGAATTAATACGAATTAGCCACTAAATCAAAAGATACGAATTGCCGTGAGATAGCATTGGCTGTCTTGTACTGTCACACTATATGACAAGAAACGATTGAATGAATTGAATCTTGTGTCCCAATGCTGTTTACGAATTCCCACGACACCCTACACTCTCAGAAATAAAGGTACGCGAGCTGTCGTTGGGGTGGTACCTTTTCAAAAGATACACATTTGTACTTGAAGGGTCCATATTGGTACCTCAAAAGTATATATTAGTACCTACAAACTTTAAGAGGAACACTTTTGTACTTTTTAGATACCAATATGTACCCTTGAGGTATTAATATGGACCTTTTAGGTACAAATTTGTACCTTTTGAAAAGGTACCACCCAGTGACAACTCGCAAACCTTTATTTCTGAGAGTGTACATCAAGTAAATCATGCTGAAAATTGCAACAATTTGTGTTCTCTGACCGAGGATGTAGTTTGATGATGGATTTATGCGAGTAATGTATCTAAATGTTTTTCATTTTTTAGGAGAAATATTTGTTAAGAGCATTAAAAGTTTAATAATTTAGTCAGAATACAGCAAATGTCAGTTTACAAAGTCAGTTAAAAGTCAACGTTAATTCAGTTGTTCAACTGTTAATTAAGATTTTTAAAAAATTGCTACATTTAAGTTTAAATTTAACAGCCGTTTAAGGCAGCCATGTTCTTGGTCATCTCAATGGCAAAAAGTGTCCCAATTGACCAGATTTCACCCTAATACTCTGGTAAAATATTGATATATTTTAGAAAGACATGTTGCGGCAGTGTTTCTGTTTGTTTGTTTGTTTGTTTGTTTGTTTGTTTGTTTTATCATTTTTTTTATTGAATATTTTAACAAAGCCTGAGATCCACCCAACAGAAAGGTAGCCCAAAATATAATGAAAACAGCAATAGTGCAATAGCATGTACAAAACCAGGATCGAAATACAGTGACTCAATTAAATCCCATTTTAAACGACTTAATTTTGTCAGTTATTTGGATGCAAGTAACCAGAAAAACATGTGTAATATATGTTGATTTTATTTAATTAATATGTAAAAACTCCATCGTTAACAGGGTGGACACAAAGTAACAGAATGGACATTACAATAAGAACTAAGGCAACTTGTTTGCCACACCATCATTCGATTATCAATAACAAAATGATGGTTATTGAATTATCAAAAGGAAAATACAGCAACATTTTTCAATGTCATCACATCAATTGTCAAAAAAGCCAAATGAAATATAAGGAACATTATAAATTTCATACAGATACTACAGTAGATATAGTGAAATATTGAAAATTGCAAATAAAACCATGATGTGCCCTGTATCATCTCTGCTTTTCTGCAGCAGACAAGGGTGCCATTCCCTGACAAAATGATGCACAGGATGGTTTAGACTGATCTTCTTTGATTGTATAACTGAAGTTAGTTATTAATAAATAGCAATATTTAAGTAAACAGTAACAGGGTGGACGGTAACAGGAGTGACATTTTTGCAGAACTACTTATACGCTGAACAGCGAGCTAGCACGTGATGACCTGGGGAAGATTTGAAACATGTTTATTAACTGTATTTCTCAAAATTACAAATATATATATATATTGTTTAACAGGGTGGACGTGTTGTGCTTTACCACAACAGAAAACTACTCTGAAATGTTGAAAATAAAAGAAAGAGTGAGTCTAACTCTGCTGCTTGTAGACAATTTCTCTCCATAATTGTGAGAATTTTTGAGAATCATGTGACTAGGAGCAATCAGGGGGGAATTTTTAAAGTAACATAGGGGACATTTATTTCAGGGACAAATGTTTATTTAAAGATTTTATTAATATATTTTAATTATTTAAAGAATATAGTACACAGCAAAAAAAAATCAGTGTACATTAAACTCAATTTGAGTTTAACTTAACACTCCTTGGGTGTACATATGACTCCCTCCATTTTGGAGTTAAAATAACACTTTCCAAAGTGTGAAATTTGTACATTACTCTCAGAGTTTATTTTACACAGTAAGAGTTTATTCTTACATTGAATTGGAGTGTGTTACCCTTCAATGAGTTCATATATTACCTTTTTTTATATTATCAATTGGTGTGTGTAACATAACAGTGATCAAATATGTTGAAAATAGTTTTAATTTATTAAATGTTCATTAATTTTTCTCTGAAATATTTTCAACACATTCAACTCTTTGCATTTTAAAATGCAACAAGACATGTTTCAAGTTTAAGTAAAACATACTGGTTTGATCACTGTTTGTCCGAAAGAACCGGTTCGAGTAAAAAAACTGGACTTCCCATCACTAATGGGTAATGCACTGCATATTGGGTTAAAAGTTTAACATGGAAAAAAAACTCCAATATACGCTCTTTCACACTCGTGGATTAAAATGTACTCCAGTTTTAACACTGAACAACACCCAAAAAATCACACTGTATATATAATACTGGAATTTTTGCTGTGTATTTGGTGAGATGTATTGTATAATACAAAACCAATGAAAAATATAGCATTTATAGATAATATATAGAGATTTTTGTAAGCTATATTCGTAACTGAACATGATCATGCAACGGTTTCCCCCCACAGTCCAAAGACATGCGGTACAGGTTAATTGAATGGGCTAAATTGGCCAGTGTATGTGAGTGTGTGCAAAAGTGTGTGGGTGTTCTCTAGTGTTGGGTTGCGGCTGCATCCGCTGCATAGAACATGTGCTGGATAAGTTGGCGGTTCATTCCGCTGTGGCGACCCCTGATTATAAAGGAACTAAGCTGAAAAGAAAATGAATGAATGGACATGAGCATATATGACCTGGGACATGGCAATTCAGCTATTGCACTGAAATTAGAGTCATTATTTTAAATGTAATTTATTTTTGAGCACTTACCATTGTGACCCACTGTGGAAATGGGACAATCCTATCAGACAAGCTTTAAGGATTTTTTTAATTGCATTTTTAAATATTCTGTACCATATATAATGCCTTGGGGCTTCAAATGGCACCAAATAGTAGGAATGAAAGACACATTTGATGCTGTGTTTGTCTGTTTTTTAATTACTTTTTTTTTAATACTTTAGATAACAAAGCCTAACACCCAAGAGAAAGGTAGCCCAAAATATAAAAATAGCAATAGTGTAATAACATGTTTAAAGTCAGGATAGAAACATAATGATGCAGTGTTTCTTGTGACCCACTTTAAATCGTGTCTCAATCAGGCACGCGCTGCATATAGAAATTTTGCAGTGAGTTTATAATAACTCCCAGGGCAAGATAATCGAGATCTGCAGCAGCTGTGCATATGGTCAATTAACCGGACAAGAAAAAAAGAGGGAAAAAGTTATTAGTGAACCCCACTCATCTCCCCGCCTCTTGATTCGTGAACTCTCCACGCGTGCGCGGGAGGCGGCGCGGTGCAGTCGCGTGAAACGGTGATGACAGACAGCAGCAGCAGCAGCAGCAGCAACTAACGCGCCGATATTAGCGCTGAGATGACCGGACACCAACCGAAAACCGTCCGTTTTTTCCGAGCTGATGTAGCAACCGCTGATGAGCGCGTATAAAGCGGCCCAGACTCTTTGATTCACCGCGCGGAGCCATAAACTACATCCATCCGTCCATCCATCCATCAGTCGCGGGAGCCTGAGATGACAAAGGTGGGTGAATAACGTTAACCTGCTCCGGTGTTGCTTAACGCTGTCTGTCGGTGACCTGGATTGACAGCACACCTGTCTCCTAATACTAAAAAGGCTTGTTTTTTGGGGATGTATTTACATTGTTTTGTTGTCTTGCTCAATGCGTTTGCAGCTGAATTTACCGGCGTCCCTTCATTCACCTTTCTGATTTATAACAACGTACAGCTGATTTGTGACCCTGAATTGACAACAGTGGTCTTATTCTGCATTGGGTTGTTTTATTGATGTAAACTAGGTTTTATATTCACACACTCGGACATTCTCCTTATTAATATAAATTCAGAAAAGTATAATTTGCAAATGGGGAAATCATAATAGCAGCCATAGGTTATCAATATTGTTCAAATGGTTTTTAAGTTGTTTTGAAGACATGCAGATTCAGATTGAGGTAAATTCTGTTTTATAATCACACATTCTGACTTTCTCCTTAGATTTATTTCAGAAAAGTATTCTTTGACAAGAGGACTCAAATTAGCAGCCGCTGACTATCAAAGCAAACCATTGTCCATAGTCAAATAAACATGGCTAATGTTGTTTTAAATCATACTTGCACGTGATTTCAGAACAAATATTCAAAGTACTATAGTAAAAAATAATGGGGAGCATGTCACAAGTTGTCACTGAACAGAAGTGCGAATATAAAAACAACTTTACCTCCTTTATTGATTTCAGACCCAATATTCAATGCAGCATGGTTAAGGCTGGTTAAAGGGAAGAATGTGCGAATATAAAATCAACTTTACCTCAATCAGTTTCAAACCTAATAGTCAATGTACCGTGGTAAACAATATAAGGACCGGTAAATGAGAGAATGTGCCAATATAAAACCAACTTTACCTCAGTGGATATTTTTTGGCAATAGTCAGAAATGCATTGCATGAGTCAAAATGATCGATTTTCCTTTAATGATCAAATTTATTAGGACTTTAAGTAGCTAAATATTGATTTCGTTTGGGTATTTCTTTGTACGTTTTTTACTGTAAAGATATCGAAACCTATTTTTTTTATTACACTGAAATAAAAGATTGGATTTAGCAAATGTTTTTAAGACAAGCGATTTAAATGGGCTGAATTTAAACAAACAAGTTGAACATTAATTTGTTAAAATCCAGCCCATATACATTGTTTGCTACCACTTACCTTAAACAAATTGAGTAAATCCAATGAATCATTTGTTTTAGTGTAGTAGTTTGCATTGCTAAGCACTTTATTTAGACAGCTTTTCAGTCAAATGTTAATATCCCACACTGTAAACCCAATAAGTTAAGAGATGTGAACCTACACTGGTCTCACGGTTCGGTTATGATTATCATGCCATCGATTCGGTTCAATTCGATATCTCGGTGCATCACGGTGCATTGACAATGCTTTCCATACACAGTTTTATATTTTCTTCACAGCACAACAATTCTTGTATTAAAATGTATAAATATATTTATATACTATTTGTAAAACTATTTTGTCCTTTAATACAAACAGTCAGATATATAAACTGTACCTTTAAACAACACGAGCATTTATAGCAAATAAACAAATATTAATATCCCGCTCGCTTTCTGAGCCTTGTCTATAAGTTATTTCTTACACCCTTTTGATTGGTCACGCGCTCAACAGAAAGGGCTGCGATTCGCTCTTACATGCTGGCACTCTTCACAGATGCACTCGTGGGCCACAGTGGGAGAAATCGCCATGAAATAGGGGCTTTTGCTGTAAGTGTCGGTGAAACCGTGTTTAGCAAACACGCACGCAGTGAAATTGTGCACAGTTTCTGAGTTTTTATGTAGTTAGAGCATTGTAAATACTTGCCTCCCTCGCCATAGTAAGCTACGGCGACAGCGCATATGAGATCAATGATGTCAGTACATAATAACCGGTTATGATTATTACTGAACCGATACCGAATTGTCCGCGTCTGCATCGTGGTGCACCGAAGAAACGATTAATTTTGACACCCCTACAATAAGTATCTCAAACCATTTGAGGAAACCGATTACAACAAACCAATTAAGTTCAAAAACTAATCCTAATGAGTGCTGTGAACTTACTCCATTTGAGTACACAAAGCAATTTGAGCACAGTAAAACCCAACAAATGACGAGAACTCAAACCAACTGAGTACCGTAAAAAACCCAATAAGTTAACGCAACTCAAACTGTTTGAGGAAACTGATTGCTACAAACCATTTGAATTCAAAAATGAAGCTATATAAGTAGTGTGAACTTAATTTCAGTAATGAGTAGGCCCACACGGAATCTGCGCGCGCAGAATTACGCAGATTTTCTGCAGATTTCCGCAGATTTTTAGCCCATCATTAATTCTGTTCATTTAATTACAGTTAACTATTTACTGTTAATCTAATTGGATTTGCATTTTAAACATTAAATAAAATTTAAAAAGATATTATTTTTTATTTCACAGTTTTAGTTATGATACTCCTAAAATAATTCCACATAAATCCACAGATTTTTACCAAAATTCTCAGCAGAAATAGCAAAAAACGTCCGCAGATTCCGTCTGGCCCTGGTAATGAGGTACTGTATATAATTAGCTCATTACCTTCAACACAGAGTTCAAAACTATTTTCAAATGAGTAGAATTAACTTTTAGTAAATTTTGAGTTAACTACACTCATTTCAGTTGATAAATGTGACTGTTGTGAAATGCACTGTAAACATATTTAGCTTTTTTTTTTGTTGAATCAAGTGAACTATTCTAGTCATCTCTACTTACTTCAGTCAAACTGACCAAAATATTACATTAACCCTGATTAACTTATTGAAATATTGAAAGTTAAAGTAGCATAAAACATTTGTTATCATGACTTTTTTTTTGTATAATTTTTTACAGTGTGGAAATCCCATACCATTTCTCAAAATTTTGTGGTCATGTTTAGAGATCTTTGATCCCAGGATTGCACGTTAGAATAAAAATGAACCATTCAGATCATTCTGTATTTTGGGCAATGGATTTATTTATATCTGAAATCATTCTGAATGAATATAGGGATGTTTGTAGCAGTGTTTAATGAGATTTATAATGATTATTTAGCATTGGAATGTGGTGGAAATTCTTGCGCCGAAGTTTTATAGTCTGAACCTGTTTGAAGTGGATTTAGTTTTGGGATGTGCTGTAAAATGAAGGCGAGGCAAGTTTTTATTTATATAGCACATTTCATACACGGTGGCAATTCAAAGTACTTTACATAAACAGGAATAAAGGAGACGCGTATAAGAGAATAAAAGCAAATAATAGTGACGGATAAAACAGATAAAAATGTGTTAAAACAGGTTATAAAAGAAAAGAAAGACACAATAGTGCGAAATAAATCACTGTTTTTGTTGACCATGAATTATAGGAAGCTATGCAGGATGCTTTAACCAATTTTTTGTTATTAACATTTAACATCCAGACAAACCTGTCGAGTGTGAAACAGATGTGTCACTGTATAATTAGTTCTTATAACAAATTGGGTGACATTTAATTGTGATTACACCAGCCTTTAGCACATCATGCTTATGTGGTTCGAGCTTCGTGTTGTTTGCCTTTTTCGGTGTCCTGCTGTTCCTATTTTCCCCAATCAGAAAATGATTCATAATGGGTTTTTTCTCTTTTGCGTGGCAGATTATCACTTGATTTAGAAGCTTTACATCATCTGGTGGGAAACAGAAAGGCATATTAATAGTGATATAATTATACAATCTGTACTCGGAATCCTGGAGGAAAAAAGATGCCGAAGCTTAAATGTTGAATCTATCTATCTATCTATCTATCTATCTATCTATCTATCTATCTATCTATCTATCTATCTATCTATCTATCTATCTATCT
>CAIGQZ010032222.1:8623226-8647110 GCA_903798205.1 Danio tinwini | reverse complement strand
ATATATATATATATATAATTTTATTTGCTGTCTGACACATTAAGTGTTACACAATATTTTTTAAAATTATACTATAAATACAGGAGTATAATTTTATATATTTTCTCCAAAATAAATAAATAAAGAAACCCAGCTGCTGGAGGCATCAAGGGAGCTGAATCGAGCGCTCTTGTATACAAATACTGTCCATGCACCGAAACACCCATGACAATTACTGTAAGTCAATGGAAAAGCAGTTGTTCCTTGCGCCACCTGGTGGCTATTGCGTAAAGCACAGAAATGTTTATTTTTTTTTTAAATGAAAATGTGGCCTTTACAGCCGCAGTAAAGTGCGTGACTGCGGGTGACAAATTGCAGTACTGCGCGTGAAGAAACGCGCGTACTTGGTAGCCATATCTGTATGGTTTTTTAGTCATGGATCACAGCATTTTTCGGATCAGCCAAAAAGGGAAGGAGACAAATGTCATTTTGTTGGTGCAGTGGATGACGGAGGGCTGTCGAGGACAAAACTGAGTGGGGGTGGTGGTGTCACGGATGAAAGTGAAAAGGGTTGGGGAGTCGCAAAGGAGTGAAAGTGATCAGTAAAATGAGCACAAATTGGTGCTGGGTAATGCATTTCCTCGTGATGTGGCAACAATTCTGCGACAGCTCTTACAAATGACCTGTTTTTGTTCAGTGTCTGTGACTAAGATATTCCCATATTACTGACATGCTGTTTTTCTTTGATATGAATTCGTCTATTAGCCCTTCTAAAGCGGCAGACGCCATCATTAAACTCATCTGCGCTTTCCCGTTTGTTTGTTTGTTTTATTGTGGGCGTTCCGCATAGTTCGGTTGCGCAATTCTGATTGGGCAGAATCACAGTGTGCTCACTCAATTGGCTAGTAAGACTATCACACACAGACGGCAGTCACGCATACGCATACATTTCATATCGCAGCCTCTTGCGATTAGCTAATCACAACGGTTCAAGTCGCGATTGCTATTGGGTTTTGATTAATCGCACAGCTCTAAGTTAAAGTCATTTATTTAAGTTGATCCAAGGAGGCTGTTTTCAGTGTAGAAGCTGAAAACCTTTTATTACAGGTGTACAGGGCAAATCCATTTAGATCCACTTGTTTGGTAAACAAAGCTCAAGCCGGTCCCTCATATACAGGATCTGTTCCCAAACAACAGAATTGCTTCTGCACTTTTGCTGACCAAAGGCATCTGTGACTGCTCTCATTCCATCATCTTCATTCATTCATTTTTCTTCAGCTTAGAATGAACCACCAACTTATCCAGCATATGTTTTACACGGCGGATGCCCAACCCAGTACTGGGAAACACTCTCACATTCACACACTCACACACTACAGCCAATTTAGTTCCTCAATTCACCTATAGCGCATCTGTTTGGACTTGTGGGGGAAACCGGAGCACCGGGAGGAAACTCACGCCAACACGGGGAGAACATGCAAACTCCACACAGAAATGCCAACTGACCCAGCTGGAACTCAAACAAGCAACCTTCTTGCTTGCTCATGTTCGTAAATGCATAAACTAATGTAACCTTATTGTAAAGTTTCACCAAGGAAATATTTTCTATAACATAGCAAGTAATCATATATTTACATAAACATCCAACTGAAACATTTGGGCAAACTCCTTTTATTTTAGTTTGTATAGTTTCTTGTATCAATACTTAGTTACTTTTGCCTCCTGAGTAAACAAAAAAAGGACTTGATTAAACAAAGTTAAGCCCTCTGGAAGCCCAACTCTATAGGAAATGAATGGTTTGTTTCAGAGAGCTCTCTAATGAAATCAATCATCAAAATATGAACTTGATGTGCAACACATGCACATGACCTCAATCATTTATGATGATTCTATTCCCTCATCCTGCTCACAGAAACACAAGTGTCAGCGATATTTTAGCTGGTTGTGCTGGTTTGTCATCTCATCTCTTGTTTATAAACACTAATTACTGACAAGTAGGGCTGTACGATATTTAAAAAATCTGACATTGCAATATTACATTTTTCTGTGATTTATATATTGGGATATGAATACAGTTTCAGAAAATGACTTGAATAGCTCTATTTGGACTGATATCTTTAAATTTTTTTATCAAACAAAATTCAAGGATAATAAGATGGAGCAAAGATAAAAGTGAAATGAAGCAGTGCTTTATGGTTTATAGTAGTCAGATATTTAGCTACAGTGATTGAATAATCCAATGTAATGTAAAATAGCACTGTACATTCTTCATTGCTGATCAATTTATAATCCCAACACAACGTTGCAGATTATGCCAACCCAGGCTTATTATAGATGCGTACCCCTGTATACATTTCTGGAGAGCAGGAAATCCGGCCCAGGATGTTTTTTTTTCTGCAGTTTTTGTTTTCGTGAATTCATCAGAGGCCGACGTCAACTGACTGACCCATTGACCGACCGACCGACCGATTTTCCCCCACTCACCCCCTTTGCCTAAACCCAATGGACAGTGTTTTCAAAAGCAATCCAGAAAAAGCCCTCGCGGCCACCTGATTTTTACCACTATGGTTTCAGACACCCCTACAGGTGGCTGCGCTCTTAAATAGTGCACAATTTAAGGCAGGGGTGCCCAAACTCGATTCTGGAGGGTCGGTGTCCTGAATATATTTGTTCCAACCCCAATGTCCTGCATATATTTGTTCCAACCCCAATTAAACACAACTGAACCAGCTAATTAAGCTCTTTCTAGGTATACTAGTAACTTCCATGCAGGTGTGTTGAAGGAAGTTGGAGTTAAACTCAGCAGGACATCGGCCCTCCAGGACTGAGTTTGGACACCCCTGGTTTAAGGGTATAGCGGGTGAATTCTTGTCTGTTTAGTGGTCGTGCAAGCCAATAACTGGTCCAGTTAAATGTATTTGCTCTGGAATCTTCTCTTTTGAACTGACTTTATAAACAGGTCATTAAGGTAACACTATTTCACTCTGCTTTTACTATGTTTGGCAATTGTTGCCGAATGCATAAAAACAAAACCATTTGATTTCTGTCACTTATATGAATGTTAATTTACTAATTAAATAACTTATTTAAAAATGTACGCCAATAGGATTACTCTGTGGTCGCCATCTTGTGGTCTGACGTGGAAATTCATTCGGCGCACAAACTCTCACAGTGCATTATGGGAGTTTTCCAGCTGCTGAGTGCACATGGGTTGTACATTCATTATTGTGGTGCATTGTGGGATTATTTGAGTGCACTTCTGAACGTCCACTATGGTTTCAGACACCGTTACAGCTGGCTGCGCTCTTAAATAGTGGACTGTTTAGGGGTATAGCGGGGGAATTCTGGTCTGTTTAGTGGTCATGCAAGCCAATAACTGGTCCAGTTAAATGTATTTGCTCTGGAATCTTCTCTTTTGAACTGACTTTATAAACAGGTCATTAAGGTAACACTATGTTTGGCGATTTTTGCTGAATGCATAAAAACAAAACCATTTGATTTCTGTCACTTATATGAATGTTAATTTACTAATTAAGTAATTTATTTAAAAATGTACACCGATAGGATTACTCTGTGGACGCCATCTTGTGGTCTGACGTGGAAATTCATTCAGCGCGCAAACTCTCACAGTGCATTATGGGAGTTTTCCAGCTGCTGAGTGCACATGGATTGTACATTCATTATTGTGGTGCATTGTGGGATTATTTGAGTGCACTTCTGAACGTCCACTATGGTTTCAGACACCGTTACAGCTGGCTGCGCTCTTAAATAGTGGACTGTTTATGGGTATAGTGGGTGAATTCTGGTCTGTTTAGTGGTCATGCAAGCCAATAACTGGTCCAGTTATATGTATTTGCTCTGGAATCTTCTCTTTTGAACTAACTTTATAAACGGGTCATTAAAGTAACACTATTTTATTCTGCTTTTACTATGTTTGGCGATTTTTGCCGAATGCATAAAAACAAAACCATTTGATTTCTGTCACTTGTATGAATGCTAATTTACCAATTAAATAATTTATTTAGAAACGTACATCGATAGGATTACTCTGTGGACGCCATCTTTTGGTCTGACGTGGAAATTCATGTCACACGCAAACTCTGTGTTTTCTAGCTGTTGAGTGTACATGATTGTACATTTGTTATTGTGGTGCGATTTAATTAAGTGTACTTCAGAATAGGGCTCCGTTTTGATTTTGGCTTTTAACGATTCTAAAAGCATTAATCGAGATAAAACTATTATTGCATCAAATACCGCCCCCTTAGTGGTACGCATTTATTGCTCTGCAAAGCTCAGTTTCACATGAAAATGACTAAGCGTGTACTGTAGTGTACCTTTTGGAGAACGGGATGCGCATCGTTCAGTGACGTACATTCGAATCATTCATGTTTTTATAAGCGTGAGAGAGATTGCATGCTGTTGTGTGTGTGCGCTCCGCCTCAGAGATGAGCAGAGCACACACATCTGAAGTCATCTTAATGTGAGCGCTTTAATGGTCAAATAGGTGTCAAAACGCGGTGTTTAGTGATTATTAACCCTCATTTGTGTAATAAACAAATGAGTTGAGAATCAAAAGACATGTCAAAATGAAACCTTAATCATACATTAAACAGAACCACACTGTTTTTAAAGTGACAGCGCGCAATATTCCTGCTGCCAACTGTTTTTATGATTTAATCAAACAACAAAAGGAGAAAATCACTCACTGCTCTTGACTGAAGGACTTTTGTAGCTAAAGTTTATGTTTTTTCTTACAGTGAAGATGCTTGAAGCACAGTTGGTTTCATATTTTTATTCTATTGTATTTATTTCCCTTTTCTTATTTACAGGGAGGAAAATAACTCCATATATACAGGTGAAAGTCATAATTTTTAGCCCTCCTGAATTATTCGCGACCCTTTTCCCCGTAATTTCGGTTTAATAGAAATATTTTTTTCAACCCATTTCTAATCATAATAGTTTTAATAACTCATTTCTAATAACTGATTCATAGTGCGATTCAAAGGCTTAATTAGACAGGTCATTGTATGGCAGTAGTTTCTAATGCAGACAATCAAAAATATATATTGCTTAAGGGGGCTAATAATGTTGACCTTAAAATTGGTTTCAAAATATTTAAACCTGCTTTTATTCCAGCCAAAATAAAACAAATAAGCCTTTCTCCAGAAGAAAAAACATTATAGGAAAAACTGCAAAAAAATTCCTGAATCTGTTATGCTGGGTTCACACCAGACGCGGAAGAAGTGTCAAGGGCAAGTGATTTACATGTTAAGTCAATGCAAAGGCGCGAATAGACATCCTGTGGTGCGATATGGGCAAATGGTGCTCCACGAATTGATCGTTTTCATCGGTTGTTGCTGGATCGGATACGTTTGCGGCCGAAAGTTAACAAGGAATATTTATGTAATTTATGAAATTTTTGATTTATTGTATTTTATTAACATCTACCTCTACCCCAACCCTATACCCAACCGTCACAGAAGCGTAAAAACTGAAGTTGTACCGAGTATTATTTATCTTATCTATTAAATTACCCAATAAATTGTATTTTTTAACCCCTACCCCCACCCCAACCCTATAACCGTCACAGTACTGTAAAATATAAATGATTGTTATACAGTGTCATAAAAAAATGCCGCTATATTAATGTGCATATCGCACTTCCGGCCAGCAGTGTATCTGATCTAGACTTTACCGTTTTCAGCGAACATTCACTCCGCGTTAACCAATCAGAAGCATACTCTTGTGGGGGCGTGATTATGACGTAACACCTGTTGTTGGTGTCCCGGGGGAGAATCCTCGTGCCTACACCTACAACAGTTCATCAAACTGGGCTCGGCACAGTCAGAAGCACCGCTGAATGCTTCCATCATCCAGGTTAAGTTTCAGACACTGCTCCAAACTAATCGACGCTGTTTTTCAGCCTTCATAAAGCACATGAACACAGTTATTTTCTCAATAAAATCCAGTTTTAGGGAAGCTACAGAAGCCCTGCCCATGACACGAATCCGCGTCTGTTGTGAAGTGAATTTGATGCACAAATGAAGCACATTTTGACACGCGAATGAATCGAGTAAACTCAAATGTTCACGCGTCAATTTACGCGCAAATAGTGCGATTTATCCAGGCGTTCCACGTCTGTTGTGAACACGACATAAAACATAATTTGGGAAATATTTATAAAAAAATAAATAATTTCATAGGAAGGATAATAATTTTGACTTCAACTGATAATCGTTTTGAATAATCGTGATTACAAGTATGACCAAAATAATCGTGATTATGATTTTTCCCATAATCGAGCAGCCCTACTTTATTCAGCATATCCACTATGGTTTCAGACACCACTACAGGTGGCTGCTCTCTCCAATAGTACACTGTTTAAGGGTATAGCGGGTGAATTCTAGTTTATTTAGTGTTCACTCATTCATTAATTTTCTTTTCGGCTTAGTCCCTTTATTAATCTGGGTTCGCCACAGCGGAATGAACCGCCAACTTATCCAGCATGATTATGCTACCCACTGCGCCACTGTGCTGCCTCATTTAGTGGTCATACAAGCTAATAACTGGTCCAGTTAAATGTATTCGCTCTGGAATCCTCTATTTTGAACTGTCATTATAAAGGGATCATTCAAGTAACGCTGTTTCACTCTGCTTTTGCTATGTTTGGCGATTCTTGTCAAATGCAATAAAAAGTCATTATTTATCAGCTCAGCAGATCAGTAGTGGCACCAGCATGGCTGCTAACATTATCTAGTCTCACTGGCCAGTGGCTTCTGTCATAGATTAGCAAAGCCTCATACCTGCTGTATATAATTGGAGAGCAATCCGAACACAGATTTTGGTGCCACTGAAACAGCCTGAGTTGTGGAGTTGAATCGGTGAGTGGGAAGTAATCAATAGTGATTTAGCTAGTATTGATAATATACTTTACTGTGACATCATGACATACATGTAATATTTATGGTCAAATGTACTGTGCGCTCTATTTAAAACTGTCTTTAAGTGTTCTGGATGTGTAGTAAGTCAGGAGAAGTGTTGTTTTTTTATAAATAGGGTCATTTCTAAAAAAAAAACCCACTGATTTACACTGATTTATTTGCGTTTTTAGCAATGCAGATGTTATTTACTGTGTTCAGTGTTAAATTAGTTATGACTGCATGTTACTGGGAAAATATGCAATGCTGTTGTTGAGTAGTGCAGTTATGACATTCCTTGCAATATAAGAGAAGGTCACACTTTATTTTGATGGTCGGTTTGTTGAATTTTAGTTACATTGCATCTACATGCCATCTAATTCTCATTAGATTATAAGTAGACTATTAGGTTGGGGTTAGGGTTAGTGTAAGTTGTACTTGCAATGTTTCTTATAGTCAGTTAAATGTCTGTTGAAGGAGAAGTATCAACAGTTATTAAGCAGACAGTCTACTAATACTCAGATGGACCATCAAAATAAAGTGTTACCTAAGAATGCTATTTTTATTAGCAGTTTTTGCCATCTTTTATTTATTTGATGACATTTATTATACATGTATGCTCATTTGTTGTGTTTTTATAATTTATTTAGGTAGTTATTTTGGAAAGTAAGAAACTAATGCAAAGCGCTAGACTCTTGTTTTTCTGAATGTGATGTTTTCAGACAAATTGAAACACGTTTGTATTATTATTTGCTTTATTATATTATAAATTACAACTAGTGCTGGGCAAGTTATTGCATTTAAAATAAATGTGTGTTTTGACATGATGTATGTATGTGTGTGTATTTATTTTGTTTATTTTATAGGTGGGCATAGATTAATATTTTGAATCTAGATTAATCTCACTGTAATCTTGGAATGAATCTAGATTAAATGGCTCATTTCAATTCTGCCGAAAGCATTCAGAATATGTGTGCTACCCAAATAATGACTAAAAGTAAGTCTTTGAGAACGGGTTTCTCAAGCCAGATGGTGCATTAGACCAGGGGCTCATCTTCTGTTTCACAAACTGCTTGAGAAACTGTTCTACTATGATAATTGATGATGAAAATAAATGATGTTCAATAAGATGTACTTGTGTTTACTAACTGTTTATTCAGGTAAACATAAATTATGAACTGTAGGCCTACATAAGCTCCAAACTGCGATTTATTTATTTTTTGATGACCTTAATCCGACTAAAGTCATAACTAAACTAAACAGAAATGAATGACGTGGAGTAAGCAGATATTAGTGGCATTATTGAAGTAAACACCGCAATTAAACTATTACTGTCATGTAGGCTTTTCACCATATTTTCTGACAAGATACACACACTGCTGTCAGTAAAGGACCACACACACACACACACACACACACACACACACACACACACACATCGTGAAATGCAGAATTTTTTTCTTTCCATTTGGCATGCGTGATTAAACTCCATGACACTCTCACCTGTCCTTACTTCTTATTTGCGTCTAATACCCCAGTTTGTCATGGGGGCATGAATGAAATGTTCATGAGTGAAAGTGGAACTGCCGAACTGCAGTTAAAGTCACCCAAAATTACAGGAAACTCTTACATGAAAGCACTTCACGTAAACATTTCATTATATTATTGTCTATTAAGGCGAATAACTAGATTACAGATGTCCATGTAAGCGTAGTCAGTCGTGTCTTCGAAGTAAGTGAAAGATCCAGAAGAGCATCCTGCTGATTTGATTCAGAAGGGCACTTTTTTGTCAGACGCTCACCGGTTTGACTTTCATTCACCGTCATTCATTTTTAAAAGCACTCGCTCTATTTTATTTGTATATGTTTTACTGGAACACAAACTCTACAGGTGCCTGATAGTTAGATGTGGAGCTAACATTATTCAGATTCACTCTAGTGAACAGCATCCATGTTAGCACATCACGTTTGATGTGGTCATTTCACAGTAGGAATACACACAGGTTCGAAGACTCTTTCTCGCCACCTACAGTGCAATTCGGCAGGTATACATCCGCGCTAAAATATCAAGGTGAAAGTCATCATAGCTTTGTAAGAATAGACCCAGCTCCTAACCCAACTTTGAGAATAGATTAACGGTGATATTTTAAAAATTATTATTATTAATTATTATTTTTATTTATTTATTTATTTATTTTTTTATCGCCCTATAAGTCTCGGCTTAACGCCGATAATGGCCCACAACTAGTTTATATAAATACACACATGCATGCGTATGTTTATTTATTGAATATTTATGTAATATAGATTTTGCAGACATAGAAAAACAGACCCGTTATGTAACGTGCAAGATGTAAAATAAAGCATGAAACAAGGGAAAATGGCAACATACAAGACATATATTTCCTACAAAGACACAGCAATGGATGTGAAGAGAGAAAAAAAACTTAATCTTCAGAAATTAAACCACATTATAAGTCTTTATGGTGGCTCAGTGGTTAGCACTCTCGCCTCACAGCAAGAAGGCTGCTGGTTCGAGTCCCAGCTGGGCCAGTGTGTGAAGTTTGCATGTTCTCCTCGTGTCGGTGTGGGTTTCCTCCGGGTGCTTCGGTTTTCCCCAGTCCAAACACAAGCGCTATAGAATGTGAATTGGGTAAACTAAATTGGCCGTAGTGTATGAGTGTGAATGTGAGTGTGTATGGGTGTTTCCCAGTATTGGGTTGCAGGGCATCCAATGCGTAAAACCAAAGTCCCTTTAAGGCAAGTTCTTTCACTTGGTGGCCATCTTTGAAACGCCGCTCGAGCAGTATGATTGGGCATTCTGTTTAAATGGGGAAACATCAAATTCTCCAAAACTACTTGCCAAGATTACGATTACATTTCATATTATGAATAGCCAGTAAAATTAAACAACAACTGTCTATTTAGTTTCATTTCTAAATGTTCGTATCACACAAAATCTGCAGAAACTCACGCCTAGTCCAAGCCCCTCCCCCGTATAATTGTCATTCTATAGCGATCGCTAATTGGCTCCTGTACTAGTAGGCGGGGCTTGATTTGCTATATTGACAGTTACATTTTTCCACATTCTAAAGAATACGAGTGACACGTCTTGTGTATTTTATAGTCTTTGGTAAATCATATGCTGGAATAGTTGGTGGTTCGCTCCACTGTGGCGACTCCTGATAAATAAAGGACTACGCGGAAGAAATGAGTGAATTGTGTGAAACTCTGCATTTTTTACAGTGTATTAATAAGCAGCTAATTAGTAGTTTGTTACGCTAAAAGTGTTATTTGATTGTTTGTTAATCGCATGAATTGTACATTTAAAATAAAGTGCGGGCATGATTATATTTACTAAAATTAAATGTATTTTTTTTTACTTTCTGGCACTTAACTTTTATATAGACCAGTCAAATGGCTTGTTAAGATAAACATACAATAAGCCAATCACACCCCAGCAGCTCAATGCATTTGTGCATGCAAATATAATCAAGATAATCTGACAAGTTCAAGTTGAAGTTCAAACCCGGCATCTGAAAGGTAAAAAAAAATGTGATTTTTAGTGACTCTGGATGCTGGTGCCTGTTTTCCTGGTATTACAGAAACTGCTGATCTACTTAGATTTGCACACATTTCTTGGGTTTACAGTAGGGATGCTCAAAATAACTGATTAACTGTTAACCGAAAGGGTGCGTTTGTAACCGATTAATGGTATTAAACTATTAAAAAATATAATTTTATATAATTTTAAAGTTTGGCTGCAGAAGGGGCCGATCACTGAACGCGCTTTTTTTTCCGATTTTAATTTTTTTAATGGTTTATTAACTGTTTTGCACGCTGCTTATGTGCTCTGCGCGCCTCACGTTATGCTGTTGAACGCTGTGTGCTCGTGCTTGAAATAACTCAACCCTGAGCGGAATAGCTCGTTACGTCAGTCGCGTCTTTTTCATTCTTCAATCAAATGAAAGCAGAGCAGGGTTTCTGTTGAGGTGCCTGCAGTATTTGTGTTGTCAGGATGACGGATATTTTATTTTAATGATGGAGGAGAAACTTGTGGTAGCAGTTTCAAGTTAGCCAGAGCTGTAGGCATATTACTTTACAAATCATGGATAGCCCAATGTTATTCTGTATATTACAATTATAACAACATGGACAGCAACACTCGCGCACTATAGACCAGCTAATTCAGTTGTTTCCTATAGTGACGTATAAAAGAGCACCGCGCTTCTTTTTTTTTGTCAACATAAAAGGCAGTGTGGTGCGGTGCGCCTCGCATTTTTGGAACTGAAAAGCGCGTTCGCTGTGATCGGCCCCTGATGTGCAACAAATATTTGTTAACTTTCGGGATGCTACAGACGTATTTTGCCAAAGAAGCAAAATGAAAGAAGAATATTTCTAGTCACAGTTTGACAGTCGAGTTGACAATCCAGCGCTGATGCTGATTGAGAGTGAGAGGGAGGAAATAAGTCATTATGACATAATCTTTAAACGAATGACTTCTATTATAATGTTAAAAGGGGTTTTGTGACATAATAACAACAAAGCATTAATTAAATGCATATTTTCAGTGGAGCGATCGATTTAATAGCCTGATATTTTTATATGACGGATGAAAAAAACATGATTGGAAAAATCAGCAAATGCCGGTTCTTAAAAAGGATTCAGTCAGTGTTTTCATTTTCTAATCTAAATTGGTCATTTAGGTGAAAAATATCTAAGGCAGGCCTGTTTATTTTATTATTAGTATTTAGTTTATTCTTTTTTTCTATGCTGTAACACTGCAGGTGCGTGAAGATGTTCTGTTATGTCCTGTATGCTGCTGTTCGCATGTTAAAATAAATCAGTATTTTAAAATATTTAATGTGTCACAAAATAGAAACCTCAATTATTATTATTATTATATTAAATAATATTTAAAAATACATCGGTTAACGGTTAATATTCAGTTAACGAGCTGCGGTTGTCGGTTGGTAAAATAAACCGAAATGAGCATCCCAAGTTTACAGAGAACGAGAAATCAAGATAAAATCTTCAGTTCACATCACTTCCAGAAGTCAGATGTGAATGACTGAGCTGATAGACAACTAGAAGATCAATTGATCAACTTAGAGCGACACTTACCTGTTTTATGATTAGATCAGCCGTAATTTACGCTGTTTTCCTCCCGTAAGGACTTATTATGTGGTCTCTGTCGCCATCTTGTGGCACAACCGTTTTTGCTCTGCTCAACATGACAGGCTGAATGCCGCAGATGTGCTAAATCTCCGAAATGATAAATATTTAAAATTGGCACTGTCTGTATAAATAAACTGCATAGTTGCAATCTAAACAACTACATTCTCATCTAAAAAGCCTCAAACGTAGATTATGTTGTCAAACAGCTGCAACATTTGTCAAACTGTAGTGAGTTTATTGATCTGCTGTCACTCTATGTGAGTGGAGTAATACACAAGGGTGAAGAGTGCTGTTATTGCAAAATATTGCACGGCTATCAACCAATCAGATTCGAGAATCAAACAGAACTATTGTATAATCGTTAATAAAACTACAATTTTTGGTGGTGCAGTATAGATAAATCACCCATTATGCTTGATTGTCAGCAAAAAAAAAAAAGAAAGTCAGCAATATTTGATCTGGTTGTGCAGCCCCTGTTATCTCATCTGTAATCTCTGTTGTGTAAGCATGACGGAGCTCTGGGAACTCCTTTAGAAACAATGCTGACTGATATGTGCATCATTAATTGAAGGGGATTGTGTGCATATTTTGTCCTTTACCTGCCTGCTCAACCAAATGGTTGTATAGGTTTCGTATCGTTTATGAATCCAAATGAGGCCTGAATGTATGTTTATGGTATGTTTTATTTGTAATTGGTGACATTTCAGAGACTATAAGGCTCTGTATGTGTTTAAGTTTTATTTATTTATTTATTTTATATATAATCTCTCTCCATCCATCCATCCATCCATCCTTGGATATATATGGATAGGCTTTAGAGCATTTGTTTAGTAAGAAGTGCTTCTCATATGTGAACTTCAAGCGAGAAAGACATTGGCTGCAGGTGACCCGTGCCGTACTGTACCACTCAGTGGAAATGAGACCTTAGTTAAAAATTACTTACAAAGATTTGGAGACTGTAATCCATGCTTTTATAACATCACAGCTAGATTACTGTAATTCCCTTTTACTGTGGCCTGCCTCAAAAGGCCATTTCTGGCCTGCAAATTGTTCATAATGCTGCAGCAAGTAACAAAAAAGAGGAACCACATTTTCCCAATTATAGTGTCTTTACATTGGCTTCAGGATTAACTCCATTATTTTACAGTGCATTATTTGCACTTGCACCAAAATACATTAGTGACATTCTGATTCCCTGCACATCTAAATGATTACCCAGCATACAACTTTGTGGTTAATAAACATCTCATAGACATCTAAATGTGGGCAACTTGGCTAAAACAAAGCTAAACTTGGCTGTCAGTGAAAATCTAATAGACGTCTAAGAATAACCCAAACTATTCATGTTCAAGAAACCAGTCGAGACGATTCGTGCTTTATGACAGTGCGTTATCCTGCTGGAAGTAGCCATCAGAAGATGGGTATACTGTGGTCATAAAGGGATGGACATGGTCTGCAACAATACTCAGGTAGGCTGTGGCGTTGACACGATGCTCAGTTGATACTAATGGTCCCAAAGAGTTCCAAGAAATTAGAGTTCCCACACCATTACACCACCACCTCCAACCTGAACCGTTGTTACAAGGCAGGTTGGATGCATGCTTTCATGTTGTTGACGCCAAATTCTGACTTGACCATCCGAATGTGGCAGCAGAAATCGAGACTCATCAGACCAGGCAACGTTTCTCCAATCTTCTATTGTCCAGTTTTGGTGAGCCTGTGTGAATTGTAGCCTCAGGTTCCTGTTCTTAGCTGACAGGAGTGGCACAAGGTGTGGTCTTCTGCTGCTGTAGCCCATCTGCCTCAAGGTTGGACGTGTTGTGTGTTTAGAGATACTGGCCATTCTCCTCTGACATCAACAAGGCATATGCGCTCACGGAACTGCCGCTCACTGGATATTTTCTCTTTTTCAGACCATTCTCTGTAAACCCTAGAGATGGTTGTGCGTGAAAATCCCAGTAGATCAGCATTTTCTGAAACATTCAGACCAGCCAGTCTGGCACCAACAACCATGCCACATTCAAAGTCACTTAAATCCTCTTTCTTCCCTGTTCTGATGCTTGGTTTGAACTGCAGCAGATCGTCTTGACCATGGCTACAAGCCTAAATGCATTGAGTTGCTACCATGTCATTGGCTGATTAGACATTTGCGGTAACGAGCAGTTGGACAGTTGTAGCTAATAAAGTGGCCGGTGAGAGTATATCATTTCAGCATCGATATCGCAATGTGCGCATTGTCAATAGTCACATCACAAGATACACAATGTTTAGTCTGAATCATAGTTAACCAGAACCCACCGAACACTTGGTTTGTAGAGTCACTGCTATGTTTAACCATAATAGAGTGAAAGTTTGTCATTTGCATGTTTTTAAGGCCTTTGACTGAGTATTTCAAGAGGTTGGTATTTCAAGTACGACGTTTGCAGGTGTATTCGATTAAATTTAAATATGTATACAATTTAGGGAAAAATTACATTTATTTTACTGACCCCATTGGCAGATAATTTTGTTTGTTTTAAGGATATATATATATATATATATATATATATATATATATATATATATATACACACACACACATATATATATATATATATATATATACACACATTAGGGGTGTGACGAGACGCCTACTCCACGAGATGAGATGAGGCATGAGATTGGGTTTACGAGAACAAGACGAGACGAGATTTTTACACTATTTTAAAGAAATCCTTAATGATGAATATCAATGGAATAATCTTAGAATTCAAATATTTTGCTAATATATGAATGGAAAATTTATTTTTATTTAAAAAAACAATCACAAAATGCAAAACAATTTTTGCATATTCCCATATTTTATGTATGCAATAGTTTTATATTAGTTTAAATTGAATTCTATGCAACGAACATGCGAACACTGCAAAATATGTGTTAATATTTAAATAGAAAATAGCAAACTCTACTGACAGGCTTTTCTCCTGTAGCATTTCAGAGTATTTACATTGCAGATCTTGATGGTCAATTCGGATTTTCTAAAAGTGTCAGATTTTTTTTTTTTTTATTTATATTTTTAATGACCTGCTTACATATATCATCTTTTAAATGTGACTCGTACACGATTGACTGCAATTACACAGCACACGCAATGACCAGAAAAAAAAGAGCGGGCGCTGACTAACAGCTGATAATAAAGCGCTCTTTTTTTTTTTTTTTTTTCTCTCCATTCCTGTATTTATTTAGTTTGCATGGTTTAATTTTTTAATTTTCTTCTTCAAAAGTTGTTTTGCTGTAATTTATGACAAAAAAACTTTCTCATTTGGCCATTTTCTTTTAATCTAGGCCTTTTTAAACCAGTAGGCATCTTGATGTAATTGTCCATGGCGTGATTTCTGCACATGATGTATGCAACAGTATTATTTTATGTTGGTTACGTGGCGAATGGTGCGCTCTTTCTCTCTCGTGAACATGCTTAAATACTTGTGCTACATCACACATATTAAAGCTTTTTTAGTTCCTGTGTTGAATTTGGTCACTTGAACCAGGAAAAGAAAACGTCTGCTTTTCACGTACAGCATAAACGTGTTTGGTAATGATGAAGGCGTGTGTGTTGAGTCTCCAGCAGTTCAGTATGTGTGTGCGCGCTTAGAGATGTGTGTAGGTGCAGAGAATATTGTGTCAAACAGCTGTGTGGACTGTCCTATCGCACAATGCGGCTAAAAGTCCTACACTATGGTAGCCTAATAGTTTGATTTCGGTGTTTACATATATGTACTGCACTTCAATAATGACTTTCAGCACATCTAAAGTGACATTCCATCGCGTGGTAATGTTTATGGTTCATTTGAGTAGCTATAGTTGCAGCTTTTGTTTGGACATGAATAACGCAGCAGCCCTTTGGCCGGTGAGAAAAAAAAGCGGTTGCGTCACACCCGCCCGCCCAACCGAGTGGCATGTGCAACACAGAGGCCAGCCTTACCAGGTGTGTGCAAAGCCCTTGATTTGTGGTTTAAATTCAATCCTGCTTCCAATCTTCAATGCTAATTTTACCCTCACGCTCCATCATGATAACATCTACTTACGAGACAACTTTTCACCTCGATGAGAAATCTTGTCATGATTTAATCTCGCAAGATCTCATGCAACGAGATCTTGTCACACCCCTAATATATATATATATATATATATATATATATATATATATGTATATATGTATATGTGTATATATATATATATGTGTATATATATATGTATATATATATATATTGTGTGTGTGTATTTATATAAATAAATGTATATAAATATATGTATATATTGACCCATTGACTTCCATTATAATGACCTTTTTTATTACAAAGCCTTGACACCAAATAAGCATGCATCCTTAATTGTTGCTGGTTTTCCCTGTTGGGAAGAGGTAAACTGTGTTATTTGTACTGGTGATCATCATTCGGCATCATTAACACTTTAGATAGGCCTGTGCAGACAAGTTTCTGGTTTTTATATGGCTTTAGATTATAGTGTGCATGCAAACTTACTATGTTCTAAGAGCTGAGCTCAAAGGTTTTACCTTTTGCCAACAGGGAAAACCAGCAGCAATCAATAATGTATTGATGCTGTCACGACTTTGCAATCAAAAAATGAGGTTGTAATTGAAGTCAATGGGGTAAAAACAGCCACCAACATAACGAATGTGTAGTCTATTTGCCCACAGTGTATTGTTGAACTTAACATATGTGTCTCAAGATAAGATTTGTCACCAAAAATCAGCCTATTTGCTGAAACAGAGAAAGTTGTGGCCAAATTAAGCCTCAAAATCACCCCAGAGTGGTTCACTTGCAGCGGCTGTAAAACATTCAATAAAATGCCCACTCAGCACATCTCTATGCTGTAGGTGCTCTAAAACAGCAGCGATATCATTGACAGCAACAAAAAACAAATGCTCCGCTTGAGAAAAAAATGCTTCGATGGACACGCAGCCCAAGTCAGAAATTTTTGGTGCATGTTTTCCTGTTCATTATCCTAAAAATGTGCATTAATGGTTTGCAAATTGCAATAAAACTCTACATGCATCATCAATTCAATTCATCTTTATTTCTCTAGCGCTTTCACAAAGTAGATTCTGTCAAAGCGGCTTAACATAGAAGTTCTATTAAATGGAAACTGTCAGTCCAGTTTTCAGAGTTGAAGTTCAGTTCAGTGTGGTTTAATTTTCACTGCTGAAAGTCCAAACACTGAAGAGCAAATCCAACGATGCACAGCTTCACAGGTTGACTGCTTGTGTTCTCTTCTCGCTTCAAAAAAACAAACAAAGAGGAAATATTGTATCCAGTGAACTGAACCGATCCTTATCAGAGAGATATGAAGAACACGCATGGAACCAGCGTTATAAAGGGTTCAGGCCATTCAATTAAAGCTACGCTGTTTTGTTCTGCTTTGCTAGAATGTTTATCTACTTATCTCAAATGCATCGGCATGTCAGTGTTTATCAGGTCAGCAGATCAGTAGTGGCCCCATCACATGATCTATAGCTAAAATGATCTAGTCAAACTGGCAGAAAGAAATGTGACAATTTACTTGTGTGTCAGTTCCTGCGGTCTCTTCTCAACTGTGAACGTTGCTCATTCATTCATTTATTTTCCTTCGGCTTAGTCCCTGATTATTAGAGGTGGCCACAGTGCAATGAATCACTGACTATTCCAGTATATGTTTTGCACAGCGGATGACCTTCCAGCTGCAACCCAGTACTGGGAAACACCCATACACACTCACTCATTCACTCACACACACACACAAATTACACGCACACATGCTCATGTTCTACGGACAATTTTGTTTACCCAATTCGCCTATAGCGCATGTGTTTGGACTGTGAGGGAAACTGGAGCACCTGGAGTAAACCCACGTCAACACGGGGAGAACATGCAAACTCCACACAGAAATGCCAACCAGACTCAAGCCAGTGACCTTTTTGCTGTGAGGCCACAATGCTAACCACTAAGCCACCGTGTCACCCCATTATTATTATTATTTTTTTTTTAATTTTAGTAAACATGATGTATGCTAATGTCTTAAAATGAAAAAGCTCAAGTCCATAAATTGTAAGTTGTGTGTTTGTTTGTTTGTTTGTTTGTTTGTTTGTGGATTGCTAGGGATTTACTGATGCTCATTTTCAAGCTTCATTTCTCAGATAGATTTTTTTGGGGGGAGGAATTTAGACAGTAATGAATCAGATGTGCTTCCGCTTGAGGAAAGAGATAGATATTTAGAGAGAGAGGGAGAAAAAAAGACACAGTGAAACACTCTATACTGTAAATATACAGTTGAAGTCAGAATTATTAGCCCCCCTGTTTATTTTTTTCCCCAATTTGTTTAATGGAGTGCAGCTTAAAGGGCACCTATTTTACCCCCTTTACAATATGTAAAATAATAAATAGCCTTTGGTGTCTCCAGAATGTGTCTGTAAAGTTTTAGCTCAAAATACCCATCAGTAAGTTTATTATAGCCTCCAGAATCTGCCCATTTTAGTGTCTGACTACAGTGTAGCTTTTTGTGTAGCCTGTGGCTTCAAATGCAAATGAGCGGTTTCTCCCTGCCCATCATTCCCATGTGCGAGCCTACTTTTCCCACGTTAGATAAACAGCAGTCAGTGACAGAGACAGACACGGATGAAGCTGAAATACAGCTCATTAGTGAAAAATACCAAGTTTATTTGATGTATTTGTGGTGGAGTTTATTCAAGCCTTTCTGAAATTGATTATTATAGTGGTTAAGAATTACACAGCGATTTTACCAATACAAAAATACTCTATTTTATACTTGTTTTAAACTTATAAGACGTACAAAAATCACAGAGTTAGAACAGATATTTTAATTCCAGTTTCTTCGCAAAAATTGTAGAAACATCAAAGTAGGAACACCTGGCAATCAATTTGGTGAGTGTCCGCTAATGCTGCTTTCACACCAGACAAAGGAAAGCATCAATCGCGAGTGATTTACATGTTAAGTCAATGCAAAGGTGCGAATAGACATCCTGCGGCACGATACACACGAATGACGTGGCGCAAATTGAGCATTTTAATAATAATAATAATAATAATAATTCCTTTTATGTAGAGCTTTTCTGGGCACTTAAAGTGCTTACACACCACATCACACACAATACGCACATCACACACCAGCTGATTAGTGAAGAGGAGACCGAGTGATGAAGCCAGTTATGGTATGGGGATTGTTAGGAGGCCATAATAGCCAGTGGGCAGATTTGGCCAGGATGCCAGGGTTAAACCCCTACTCTTTTCGAAGGAAAATGTTTAATGACCACAGAGAGTCAGGACCTTGGTTTAATGTCTCATTTGAAAGACATCACTCACTGAGTAGTATAGAGTTGCCTTCATTTTACTGGGGCATTAGGACCCACACAGACCACTTAACGCGCGAATTGCTCGAGTTCGAAAATCTGAACTTCAGCAGACATTCGTGCCGCGTTGACCAATCAGGAGCTTGCTGTTGTGGGGGCGTAATTATGACGCCTGTTGTTGGTGTCCCGGGGGAAAATCCTCCTGCCTACACAGACAAAAGTTCATCAAACTGGGCACATAAAAACAGTTATTTTCTCAATAAAATCCATGTTAGCCATTTAGCATCGAAGCTAGATTCGAGAACAGAAGCCCTGCCCATGAATCCGTGTCTGTTCTGACGTGAATTTGACGTGCGAATGAAGCGAGTAAACTCAAAATGTTCATGCGTCTATTTACGCACGAATAGCACGATTTGTCAGCGCGTTCCGCATCTGGTGTGAACACAGAATAACTGCTTTATACTAGCATTATAGTGGATGTTGAATACTTTCTCATCCATCAACATGATTTCTACAGGAGTCCCGTAGAATAAGAGACTACAACTCCCATGATTCCACATTCTGTCACTGCGTCATCAAACTACACACCATCTAGTGGCCAAAATTACATATTGTGGATTTAATTTGTTTGTACAGCCACTAGCTATCTTTCTATCCATCTATTTTTATGGGCATTTTGGATATTCACATAAAAATGGTTAATGGAAACAACAAGAAGCGTATAAGTTTTGAAAATGTGCATAAAAAACGCATAACTGAGTAGGATAAACTTTTTATCCGATAAGAAAAGATGTGCATAAACTACGATGGAAACACATTTTTACCGAACAAAGTCTAGTATGTGCATTAAATAAGGTCGTGATTTTGTTATGAGAGATCATGTGATGATGAAAATGTGTGTGAATGGACAAACCAGCAGGCTGAGCACACTGTAAAACATCTGAAATGTTGTTTCGGTCATTCTAAAACACCTTAACCTTTTCAGTATTAGTGTTATAATATTATTAATGACCTCCAGAATCAAGAGTGTCTGTGCTCTACGTCTCACGCCTTCAAACACGTTCATTGTGTGTCAGCATTGTCTTCTGAGGTGCAAGTCATTTATTAAATAAGGAAAAGATTCACGCAGCTTCTCCCACCACAGCTAATTATATTTTTACTTTTGATATTTGGCGCCAGTTAATTAGGAAGTGACAATTTTGCTCTCTTTGACTCATTGCATGAAAACGCTGCTTTATTCGCACGTCTTTTATGCAATATTCCAGTTTTGCGCATAAATTTAATTTGCATTTTTGGATGGAAACATAACTAGTGTCACTAATAAAGCTTTGTTGAATGATGAATTTCAGGCTTATGATGCTTTTAAGAAACAGACCTCGTCACACCTTTGATAAATCTCGCTGGTTATCAAAATAAATCTAAATGTCAACAAGCCGAGGCTTATTAATGTGTTACTGGATAATAGGTCTAAAACTGGCTGTTCATCTATGCTCTATTGACAGAGTTTAACAGCATGGTTAAATGGTTTTGTGAAGTAGTTTGGGGGTTAATTAATATACTTTTTAAATTCTATTTATGTAAGGAATAATTGATGACTGGTTGTTGAATTATTAGACAAATAATGCACACCCGATGTGATGATGTGGTCAGGATGTAAAGGGTGTGCATTATTTGTCGAATAATTCAATTGACCAAAGTCAATTATTCTACTTGTACTACAGCTAAAGCCACTGTTCAGATGCTGTATTTCAGACATTTGTCAGGTTTTGTTCTCAAACCTCAAAGGTTTTGAAGCGAAACATACAACACCAACCCAGAAAATCTATCATTTTAAACAATAAAAAATGTCAATAAAAGTCACTTTTTTTTACTTTTCAAGGTTATAAGTTGTTGGGAGAAAGATCAAGGTGCAATAAAGCATAAAAAATATGAGAACATGAATTACAAAATACAGAAGCTGCTCATTTGCAGATAATTTTTACAGTGTAGGAAGAAACATAATTATTTTAGACAAACATGGAGAATTCTAGTAAGGTTAATATACACCAGTTGGTGTACCAGGTTGGACCCTCTTTTGCCTTCAGAACTGACTTTATCCTTCTTGGCATAGATTCAACAAGATACTGGAAATATTCCTCAGAGATTTTGGTCCATATTGACATGATAGCATCATGCAGTTGCTGCAGATTTATCGGCTGCACATCCATGATGCGAATCTCCCGTTACCCCACATCCCAAAGATGCTCTATTGGATTGAGATCTGGTGACTGTGGAGGCCATTTGAGTACAATAAACTAATTGTCATGTTTAAGAAGCCAGTCTGAGATGATTAGCGCTTTATGACATGGTGTGTTTACCTCCTGGAAGTAGCCATCAGAAGATGAGTACACTGTGGTCATAAAGGGATGGACATGGTCAGCAACAATACTCAGGTAGACTGTGGCATTGACACAATGCTCAATTGGTACTAATGGACCCAAAAAGTGCCAAGAAAATATCCCCCACACCATTACACCACCAGCAGCCTGAACCATTGATACAAGACAGGATGGATCCATGCTTAGCCAAATTCTGACCCGACCATCCGAATGTGGCAGCAGAAATCGAGACTCATCAGACCAGGCAACGTTTTTCAATTTTCTATTGTCCAGTTTTGATGAGCCTGTGTGAATTGTAGCCTCAATTTCCTGTTCTTGGATGTGTTGTGAGTTCAGAGATGCTCTTCTGCATACCTCTGTTGTAATGAGTGGTTATTTGAGTTACTGTTGCCTTTCTATTAGCTGGAACCAGTCTGGTCATTCTCCTCTGACCTCTGGCATCAACAAGACATTTGCGCCCACAGAACTGCCGCTCACTGGATATTTTCTCTTTTTCGGATCATTCTCTGTAAACCCTAGAGATGGTTGTGCGTGAAAATCCCAGTTGATCAGCAGTTTCTGAAATACTCAGACCAACAACCATGCCATGTTCAAAGTCACTTAAATCACTTTCTTCCCTATTCTGATGCTCGATTCATTGGCATTTCTGTGTGGAGTTTGCATGTTCTCTCTGTGTTGGCGTGGGTTTCCTCCGGGTGCTCCCATTTCCCCCACAGTCCAAACACGTGTTATAGGTGAATTGAATAAGCTAAATTGGCCGTAGGGTTTGAGTGTGTGTGAATGTGTTAGTGTGTATTGGGTGTTTCCCAGTACTGGGTTGAGGCCGGAAGGACATCCGCTGTGTACATAAACATATGCCGGAATAGTTGTTGCGACCACAGAAATGCAGACTAAGCTGTAGGAAAATTTATTAATGAATGACTATTTTGGATGGAAATCATAATGTTACATCAATTGGGATGAGTTTGTAGAAGAGTTCATCTGCATAAAATATGCAAAATAAAATAAATTAATGCACAGATGAAAGCAACAGAAAGATAACAGCGCTTTATGGTTTTGAGTGGAGTCTAACAGTATTCAGGTAAATAAATTCAATTATCAGATCTAAAATAACACTGTAGTCTTCATTGTATAAATAAACACAATTCATATTTTTTATATTTAATTTTAAAGTCAAAACTATCATTTATTGTGCCCAAATGGTTTAAATTCTCTTAATGTTACAATCACAGGCCTTAAAAACACATTCAAATAACAATGTCATACTATAAGATTAAAGTTGCAATGAACTGTGATTACTGGTTAATTATAATCCAAATTTGATATTGCATATCCTGTAATGTGACTTGCAGATTTGCACATTGCAATATCGATGCTGAAACTATATATTGTGCAGCCCTACGCTACAAAATGCTTCTCCATTTAAGATTTTTTTTAGATGTTCAGACTAGAAACGAGACCAAATCAAAGCAAGAAAAGCATCTTTTACCAGTCAAAGTAGTGTATTTTATTCATTTTTTATTGCACCTGGCTGGAAGAGTCTGCAAATAGTGACACTATTGTATACTCTAGTTTAAAGCGTTTACATTGGGCCGGTTTGGGTGGACCTGCAGTTACAGTTATGCAGCAGACTGTTTGTTCTGACTGCAATTTGCAGCATGTGAAGAATGTAAGCATCATTTATTCTGCTGAATATGATCAACGGTTCGTTATTGTGCTGAATGTTTGCACTCCGAGTACAGCGTGGCACATTTAAACACATGACAAGGAAAACATTGAATAGTAGCTTCAGCAATCAGAGTTGGATGTTGATGTGTTTAGCTGCTACGCTGTAAAAATAGTCATTTTTATGTTGCTCTATCCTATTTTAAGTAGTACACAGTTTTATGCAAAAGTTTGTGCACGCCCTCTGTGGCAGTATAATGTGCTCTTTCTTCAGAATCAGAATCAGTTTTATTGCCAAGTGTGCTTCACACACACACACAAGGAATTTGTTTTGGCAACAGAAGCTTCCAGTGTACATAAAGTGACGAGTGACAACACGAAATTAAATACAAGAAAGAAAAGGCAATAAACATTAAACAGAGATGC